>BQNB010143236.1:0-17019 GCA_026074375.1 Tanacetum coccineum | reverse complement strand
ACTCCATCTTCATAACCCATATCTTATTTTTGTCCTTCTCCCGATAAGGAAATTTTGCATTGTTGGCAGAGATAGAGGCTATTTGGAACTGTTGAAACTGTTGTGACTGGACATTGTTAGGTTACTGTTGACCAGTTTGGTTGGTCTAAGTAGGTTGAGTCTGTTGAAAGTGAACAATAGGTTGTGAGAAGATAGATTGATTTGGTTATGAGAAAGCAGGTTGAGTAAATGTAGGTATTGGTTGTGTGGGTTCATTTTGAGTGAATGATTCAGAGGTATCATCTTGAGTGAATGAAGGTGAAGCAGATGGATTAGGGTTAGGATACGTGAATGGTGACTGAGTAGGTATAGAAGGCATGGGTTCTGACATAGTTAACGGTTAGAGAAAACAAAGTTTTGTTGTGGTAACAAGTGATTCTTCTTTATCAGAGGCTCTCTCCAGGCTCTGATACCACTTGTTAGGATCTAGAACTAGATAGATCTTCTAGCCTTTGTGGTTGTATAGTACTTATGTAATCACAAGTATATACGTGAGAGACTCTAACAATTGTTTAGGCGGAAACTAAACAATGCAGTATAAAGAAGAACAAATATAAACAATGATCCTCTATGGATCTCTCTATTGATAATAAACTGTTTGTGTAATGCGTAATCGGTACAAAACCCTAATGCTAAAGGTTTCTTTTATAGAGAAGAAACCCTAAATTGCTAAACAAGATAACTAAAAACGCGTAAGAGATATACATCAATCTCTTCCTAATATATCTCATTCCTATCTTCATGAGATAACTCTAGAATATAACTATAATTCCTGCATACAATAATCACGTCTATAAATAAGATCAGCAGATTCTATATCTGTCAGCAGAAATGAGAACATGACCAGCAGGAACATAATCAACAGAAACCACTTAATGCCATCAGCAGAAACGAACATCTCTAACAGCAGAAACGACACTTAATCGTTTTCAATAATTCCCAACAGAATACTTATCTTATACTATTATTGCTATTGGGTATTTAGAATATATATTTAAGTATATATAGGCTAAGTAACTAGTAATCAACCAAAAACCCTATACCCCTAACCACTAAACCCTATACCAAAACCCCTAAACCCCTAACCACTAGGTATAATATCACAAGTGATATATACATAAACTTTAAAATCTATACCAAAAACCCTAAACCCCTGACCACTACCCTATACCTAAAACCTAAACCTCAAACCACTATGTGTTATATCACAAGTGATATATACATAAACTTTAAAATCTATACCCTAACCTTCTAACCACTAAACCTTATACCAAAACCCCTAAACCCCTAACCACTAAACTCTATGCCAATAACCCAAAACCTCCCTCCCCAACTACTAATCCTAATACCAAAAACCCTAAACCCCTAACCACTAAACCCCTAATCACTAGGTATAATATCACAAGTGATATATACATAAACGTTAAAATCTATACCAAAAACTCTAAACCTCTGACCAAAAACCTAAACCTCAAACCACTATGTGTAATATCACAAGTAATATATACATAAACTTTAAAATCTATACCCTAAACCCTAAACCTCTAACCACTAATCTCTATACCAAAACTTAACCCCTAACCACTAAACCCTATACCAATACCTTTATAAACTAAGATTCACATGTAGCTTAACAGTTATTACCCCTGACATTGTAGTATCCCCAATGATAAGTAAATAATAATAAAATCTTATGTGATAAAGTAATATAATGTGACATTAGTCATGGTATTCCACATACAATTAATATCACATGTGATAAAACAATATAATGTAACACTAACTGTGGTTATTTTTAAAAATTTTAACATGTAATCAATGTTATCTATCATTTGTGATATCATACTGTTAGTATGATTAAAAAGGTTAAAATATAGTTTTGTAAGAAAATAGTGTTTTAGTTTAATTTTCACAAATTATGTTTGATATATGGTTAGAATGGTAAAGATGTTTATTTTTTAATGTCAAACATGATGAATCATTTAATGTTTTACACAAATATTTATGCTCATTTCATAACATCATGTTGAGTTTTCAAACTTACGGATATGTTATATCACATGTGATACTTCAAGCGGGTTTGATTATAAAAAATAAAATTCTTCGTTATTCACGAACTTCTATAAATAAAGTATTTTGATTTGAAGGTCCAAAAATTATGTGTGATAAATGGTCGGAAAGTTAAGAATGTGTACTTTTCAATGCTAATAACGATGAATCAGTTGGAGTTTCACACAAATATTTATACCCGTTTTACGAAAGCATGTGAAGTGTTCTAACTTAGAGATTAGTGTAATATCACAAGTGATATATCAAACAAAATACTGCATCGAGAAAAAACAAAAAAAAATACTAAAAAACAAAAAAAAAGTTTGTCGAAAGTATATGAAAGTGTCCTCTATTGAAAGATAATTAAATGCTCGTCACGATTGTGTAATTTATGTATCTTAACGTTTTACGGTTTTTAAGATATGCAATTTTTTAAAAATATGGGTGAAAGTGTGTTTTAATTAAAAAACACAAAGGTAGGAAGGGGTGGTGGATGTTTTTTAAGGTTTAATCTTGTTCATTAGATAAAATTAAATCTTAGATTAATCTCTACCATTAGATCAAACCCAAATAAATGGTGATGATTTATTCTTAGTATGCGAGGAGAAACTAGTATGCAAATGAACTTTTCTCATAATTTAATATCATAACACAATTATAAATTTTTAAAAAAGTTTACCATATTTGATGGTCTAAAACTCGAGTGATAACATGCATGACCACACATAAAATGAATGATCATGCGTTAAACCTTAGGATACCCTCCCCCTTCACTCGTGAAAGCCTGTAAGAAGATATTGTCTAAACGAAAATTTAGTTATATCATGTAATTTAACACACAAACTTAAATACATATTATAATAAAACCCCTTATAGTTTTTATATTATGCTTGTTTGAACGAAAATTTAGTCATTGTGTGTGATTGTGTGTATTGTGATGTATGCATGCTTGGTTGGTTTGATAGTCATAATTATGGGTGTTTGGTGCTTGATTTAGTGGAGTGAAAACTGATGTATAGTAGAGATGACGATGGTGAGTCTAGTTATCGTTACACCCAATGTAAGTGCCATCGAGGCACTGTTATATCAATACCAATGTGTTAGTGGGTTTTGGCTGTGTTTTAGCGAGGCCACTTTTCAGTTTATAAGTGTGACCCTATAAATAACACAACCCTTTCTTTAGCCGGCCACAGCTCACCTCCCGATCAATGTTAAAAACCTGCATAATCGATACAACGTATATCACACCTATAGCTAGACACAACCAAACCCTCACACATCACTCTCGATCACTCAAACTGCCTAAACTGAACTCAAACCGAAAAGAAAACAAAGAAAAGTCATTTTCTGCGGTTTAGTACGAAAAGGTTTAACACATCTGAGTCATAACATGTACGTTAATATCTTGAAGCTCAAAGTTTAAAGAGTAATATCTTTGATTCCCTTTTTAGGTTCCTAACAAATTACCCGTGACCATATAATGATCTTAAAGCCAGTGTCCTTCATCAAACGAACAAAAAGTATGGAACTTTGTGTTTGTGACTGGTCATGAAGAAGAAAGAAATAAGTTTTGGGATGTTATTTTTGGAAGTTAAGTCGTCAACCATCACATCACTAATAATGTTAAGGAATAAAAGTACAACTAGCGTCTAACATCTATATATCAAACTTGGGAGATTAATTTGGAAATGATTGATTAAATGGGACATTAACTGGACTATGTCGTGTATGAACGTCGTTGCGTTTGCTTGTGTGATTAAGATTTGGTCGCTAAAGAATTGCTTGAGGTGAGTTCTCGTAGCCCCATTTTTTAATATTTTTCGTTAGGGCAAAATGATACTCAAATGTGTTTTGAACTATTTTTATGAACTGTGCGAAATGTGGTTTTGTTTTTTGGACAATATTATGTGTTTATGACTGCTATGTGAATGTTATGTGGTATGTGATTTTTTTTTTGAACGGCAATTAGAAATTTTATTAAAAAATGCTAGTAAGAAGCTAGCAAGAAAAAGTCACACGCAAATCGATCCAACAGACAAAAGAAAAAAGAAACAGAATAAGTTCTAACGATACAAAACAAACACGCAAAAAACCGACGGCTACTGAAATCAGAAGGGAGATCCCAACGCGACGCCTAAAAAAAGACCTCCCATGGACGAAGCCGAACACCCGTTGAAACGTACCACAAATGCAAAGAGATCTAACCGGCATTCTTTGTTCGTCTCTTTAATGCATTGTGTAGGAGAATAGTTTCTTTTGCATTGCCATAATAACTCCAAATCTGTAAATCGCTTGGAAAATAATCTTTCCACATATGTAATTGCGCGAGAGAGAACGACCCTTGAATATTCCCTTTGGGATCTCTATAGCTCCAGCGTTTTTCAGAATCTAGCTCGTCAGTAATTAGAGGACCAACATAATCAAGCCACGTAGAACAAGACTCTTTAGCAATGTTTAGATCATTACCCGGGGGCGTAGATGGAGACACAATGCTAGAATCATTTGCAACTTCTGGGATATTAACTTCCAAAGAGACGTTAGTCGATGGGTTAACATCCGCATTATCTTCAATGGTATCATTACCACGATCACCATCAAAATGATCCTCAAGAATCTCACCTTCCACATTATTAGACATATTATTATTTACCACCCCACATTTCTCAGTAACATTGTTAGAACAATCTTCAATATCTTTTTCAACATCATCGTCCAATTTCTTTCCCATACAATCCTTGACACACCCATCATCCGATTCACCAATGATCTCGCCTTCTTCAAAGGAGTCCACCGATTTACCAGGAGCGTTCATTTCGTAACCCATTTGCTCCTTCTTATCATTGATCTCCCCTTCTTCTTGTGACTCGTTTATACTATGTATATCCTGATCATTTCCCGACGCCTCTGATTCATAATCATGTTGTGAGATGTTGTCTAGTGAAGCAAAATCAGGTACCCAATTTGCAAACTCACGAACTCTAACCTGGTATCTGACTCCCTTGATAGAAACCAGACACGAATCCATGATGTGAGTTTTTATTTTTGTTTTGATACATACCCTTCCATTTGCAATATTTTCATCAGCGTCTTCATCTACAAAAACCGTTTCTCCCCAATTGCCTGCTATCTTTTTAAATGCATTAGTAGTCCATGCATTGAGTGGCAGTCCATCTATTTCGATCCAGATCATTCGCTCATCGGGAATGAAATTATGTGAAACAAGTTTTCGTTGGGTAAAATACAATTCCATCTCCGTATTTTTTTGAAACTTTAACCTTGACTCGTCACTGCTGAATTCAATCCAGAGCCAGAGTCCCCCCATGTATTTGCACTTGAAATCAGAGAATCCCTCTTTTTTTAAAACGCGATAAATATTAATTATTAGATGAACATCCCTTACCTTTGCGAGAACTACACTTGAAGTATCAGATAATTCCAATAAATCAGAGTTTTCGAGGGTGATATTTTTTGTTATTGGCCCAGCCAATACTGGCTTTTGAGTCCCCTCCTTACCATTCAATACAGATGCATAAGATCGTCCTCCCGTTGTGTGACTAGCGTGACCCGTTTCGTGAGGTTTAGTGTTATTCGATTGTTTCTGATGAGATTGATTCGGTTGTGAGTTTTGTTTTCGATCGAAGCGTGCAATTGAAGCAAACAGATGATGACTCCCAATCCAGATCTTGTTTAGATCTTCCAATAGATTCGCTTGATCTGGGTTTTTGATGAAACGAACGAATCCGAAGCGACGACCTGATTTTGATAACTTTCGTGCGATGTACACATCTGCAACCACTCCTTGCCTATCACAAAGCTTCCATAGATCTTTAGAAGACACTGTTGTTGGAAAATTAGTTACAAAAATCGTGATCGAGATGTGGTGGAGATTTTTGGAATTGGGGTGTTGGGATGTTGGATGAGGCCCGTTCATTTGGAGATTTAGGGTTCTTGATTTGGGGTTTTCAATTTAGGGTTCTTGATTTGGGGATCTTTGGTAGATGTGGTGAAGTTTGTTTATAAACAATTAACTTATGATTAGAAGTTATAATAGACTATAATAGACATTATTAGTTGATGTTTTAAGTTATTTTAACCATGGTTTTAAAAGGCTCGCCATGACGCCGTAAAGGCCTTGCAAAGGCGCGAGGCATGACCTTCACGCTACGCAATAGACCAAGGCTTGGGCTTAAGGCTTGACGCGAGATGAGGAGTGAAAAAACGTGATATGACGCGTTAAAACGTGATGCGTGGGGTACGCCTACCCTAGTTATGGTGTGATTGTTTGGATCGACGGGGTACGCCTACCCTATTATTTGTGTGATATTTGGATCGGTTGGATACGCCTACCCTAGTATGTGTGTAGGTCTTGCCCTAAGTAAATGCTCTAGCTGGTAGGCCTTTAGGTGTGTAGTGACCTCGGAGTTGCGATCCAAGAGCATTGGGATACGCTGGTGTGAAGACTAGTGGGGATGCTAGGACTTTGTTTTGCATGTATTCATTGTCATATAGCATTATTGTCCTTGTGACAACAACTGGGTTTGAGTCAAACCTATGAGCTCACCAACATTATTGTTGACGTTTTCGAGTATCATTTTCAGGTGAAGTAAAAGAAGAGTAAAATGATGCTAAGTGTTAGCAGGCTAAGTGTATCCTATGTGGATTTTATTTGTGAAGTCTTGCTTGTTTCTTGTTGGATTCTAGTATTTGGAAGATTTGGTTTTTAAGACTTCATTTGGACCCCTATGTGGGCAGTTAGATTTTGTAAACATCTATATGATGTGTTCTTGAGTTGGGACATCTCTCGAGGTTGTTTCGAGGCGAATGGTCATCATGACATTTGAGGTTTATGCATTTTAGTTTTCTCTATTTAGTATCTTGTGTTATGATTGATCATTATGTTGCACTCACGTGTTTCCGCCATTGTCGAGGTGTGACAAGTAGTGTATGGAGGAATGTGGGAGTTTGTAAAACCATCTTGTAAGAGTGGGAAGACATGTGTGAGTTTTAAATCATTTATAACGAGGATAGAAAAACTCAAAGTATGATTAACCTCCAAATACCACAAACTCAATTAGTCACTTGGACTTAATCCATTAATCAATAATGGATTTGATCACTAATCATCTTGATGCAAACAAGCTAAGTGCTTTGCATCTCAAGTAAAGCATATCCCATAACGGGAAATGATGCATTTACGCAAAGTGACCTTTGACTTAGTTTGACCAATAAGGGAGTAAAACCTGTTACGCGATTAGGAACTACGTAAATCCGAATTAAGGTCAAATGAATAATTTCGTTTGCTGGTATGTTGAAAGCATGTTCATACTAGGTTTAGAAAGAAGTTTTGGCCTTGGCTAGAGGCATTTGAAAAACTATTTGAGATGATGTTTTGTTTACATATGAGATGATTCGTTTTTTGCTCCTCTCTAAGTCCAAACCTTATTTGGAATGTTCCTAAATGCTCAAATATCATATACATACCTTTATTGAAGTTTCCACATGTGTCGGATAAGAGGAAAGCCGACAAAATGAAATCCTTAAAAACGGAATTCTCAAGTGGCGCACTGGCGACGCGCTGATGCGTGCCCAGCGTGCCAGACAAAAAAGTCCGGTTTTGCGGATTTAGGCTATCGTTTGTGATTTTACGTTTTACGAATGTTTATTTGTCATCATTAAAACATAAATGAGATCATAGTCAATGTTGCACCAACAATATTATATTAATAGTTCACAACAAACATCCTACCTTCTTCCTGTTATATTTTGGTTCAGGTCTAGGTTGGGTATCATTTGCTTTTTATTATAAGTAGTTAGTCATTTCTTTTTTGAAGAATTAGCAAAATATTATGTCCAACTTACAATATAAGACGATAAATAGGTGTCATTAGGCCTAAGGGACATTAAATTATCTATTTATAACAGATTGATAATACTAATCTATATGTCAATGATTGTTTTAGCTTAAATTACTACGGTAGACACAATTTGCAAACCGTTCAGTCTTACCCCTTGGCCCCCTTTTAAGACAACATTAGTAAATTTTTGGTCCCCATGAGATTACCACACACTGAAGTTGAATATAACACACATGTTGTATAAATAATGAAATGAATGACTGTTTACCCCTTAGAAGAAAGCAATATCCCCTAAAAATTGTTTTTTAACCTCTTGCAGCAGTAGCACCATAATAACTCAATCATTGATGCCTCCCTGTGTATGTTGTAGAAAAAGGAACATGGGTTAAAATTCTATGCGCCATTTTAACCCGTATGTGTGTTGTAGTTGGCTCTATACTTGCTACGTGTGTGACACTTAGACTTGACTTTGTGTATGTATAAAATTAATATCTCTAATTCCTATAGATGGTAGTGTTTCACATATTTATTCACGAGGAATGTTCTTGGTTGCTCGTGGAGTCACTAATATTGTATCCTCTTTGTATTTGGTGCAGGGGTTAAGTACTTAGAATATCAACCCAAATCTATATGTATTTAATAGTCTTATGAATGTAAATGCCTGTGACACGAGCTACACGATGAACATCTACATGCATATGCAAGTAAGGCTCTCTTTTCCCCTCCTATTCAATTCTTATTATTTCACTTTTGTAATTCAGTTATAAAGAGTAATAGACCATAGATTCATATTGTTTTACTTTTATAATTCACTCCTCTGCAATTGTTATTCATTTTACTTTTATAATGATCTGACTCAAGTGAAATAGTAATAGGAGGTTGTAAATGTTTTGAGCACACCTTCATATACGTGTAAGCCGTTAGGTCGGATTCATTTTATTTGTAAGTTTAAGTAATATACATCATTTGATAATGAAAAGTATATTTATACATATGGATTGGTTGAACTTGCAGGTGTTCATGATTCATAGTAGACACATGCTTGCAATGTGGACGAATGAACGGATTTTTAAGGGAGAAGTTTTTTCAACTCGAGGTAATAAGCATCAAACTTCTCTTCTAAGCCAACAATCCGGTTATTTTTGTATTTCTACCACATAAACAAGTGCAAACATTGTCGCAAGTTGGTTCGTTTTGCTATGTCAATTAACAAAAGTTAAGGGCAAACATTTCGCGTAGGTTGGTTTGTTTCTACAAAGGTCGGTATTCTCACATGACCAACTATATGTGGCTGTGTCAAGAGTCAAGAGCAAAAAATTATTAAAGGTTATTTATTGCGACAAAGAAGACAACTACACAAACTCCATAACAAACGTCGTTTACAAAGAAGTTTTATTTCGTATTTCAATTCATAGCATAGATTTGTGTGTAATTGAACGCTTCATTATCGTTTCAATATATATTACATTATATGTTTGCCATTTTTTCAACCTTCTGCATTTTTTTCATGAAGCTAGCCCGCCCATCCAGGTGTGCTATGAAATTAGTTTGTTATATATGAGATGTTATATGTTTATGGTCTTAGAAACACGTAGTTTCCAAAACTTGTGTTTTAGTGGCTTTATAGTCAAGTAGGCTTTAAATATACTTTCATCGTTTAAGCCCACAAACTAAAATTATGCTATTAAATAAGATCATTCGGTGCAGTTACTAGACACTCTTGTCAAGTAGACGTGTCCTCGACAAGCCTCATGACACTGAACTGGTGGCCAGTGGCCACACTCCCTAAACCGGTCGTCAAAAAATTTGCTTGCGCCAAATGGGAGGTTTTATGTTTTTTTCTCTTTTAATTGATTTTGTGTTGAGTTTATGTTTTAATCCTGTCTAATTTCCACATGTAGAAGCGAAGTTTACCTTTGCTACATGAAACAACACTTGTATGATAACCAACACTTCCCTCATCCTTCCTGCAGATGCTACAGATGATCCACCAAACCTGATTGGCACATTCAGGTATATAAAGACATATCGTAAGTGCAAAAATGGTCTCTGACCTTGTATTTAGCGATTTTTCCTTCTACGCGAGTGACTACAATTTCCTTTTTTCTCCATAAAACCATAACATGTGAAATTCCCTTAAAGTCATAAACACTTGAAATCTCTCTTCCGGTACCTCCTTTCTTCACCTCGTCCCTACACATAAAAATAAAAAGTAATACAACAAACACAAACCACAATTGTCAAGTAGTAATCTCGTGTTCACTATAAATGAGAGCAAAAGATTCAAAACCTTTGAATGTGATCAGAAATTAGCTATCTTGCTCCAATATGGATTTCTTTTTAACTGCAGCTATGGACCTGTAAAATAATCGCAACTTTTGATCATAAACTAAAGAATGAAACAAATTTCTAATCTAGTATCAAGTGCGAAGAATTATAAGACGGTTAATCAAAACAAACAACAACAAAAGACATAACACCAAGAAAATTTAAGCATATCAGAAAGTAGCAGACATTTTCTACACATCAGCAAGAAATGTATGTGTGTACCCCCACCATTATTCAACCGGTCGAGACCTTAGACCGGTTTCAAACCCCCACATCTTATACCAATAAAAAAACTAAATGAAAGAGTAGAACTCGTTCGGCACCTAACCTGACCTCATACAGTTTAAGTATACTAAAACTTGATAACATATCATTATACCTTGTACAGGATGACGCGCCCGGATGCCATTTTCCTAAGAACCGCAACTGGTATATTGGCGTGCAGCTGAAGAACCTATTCGAACAAAACATAACCTGTATTAAAAACCCCTCAAGATACAAAATAAGAATACCCTTTGTAAATTAAGCTAATTTATTGCTCCAACTGTTATGGATCAAATAGTTTTCAATCAAAGGAGTTTGATTCTTAATCAGAATGATTGCTTATTAGCAATATCAGTAGTAAGAAAATTAACCTAAGAAAAGTGTGCAATAATGAAATCCTTACAGATGTAGTAGTAAGAGAAATTTCCAAAACCAGTCATCCAAACATATCCAACAATAAATACCCGAATAGCATTATATATTTCAGTAACGGTAAAGTAATGATACATCAAAAAGAGAACCTATCAAATTTTGAATAATAGCCATTTTGCACAAAGCAAGTTGAATTCATAACTGCATAAAAGTGTTTACAAACTGATTCTTATATCAACAGTATAGATATAGAGTAAACATATTGAAATATATCTCCACAAGTAAATGTGAAACAAAGTTCGTTTGTTTCGATGTGTTGTACCACAATAGAAAGCACATGCATAGAGAACATTCAACAACAACTTATTTCACATGAGAATAATCACATACCTTCATTTCCAATAGCCATTTCCAATCATAGCTTAAATTCGAAATCCTATAAAGCTGTAAACTATAAGTGATTTTCGGTTAGAACCTTTTATCTTTATTCAGGCATTTAATCAAGCACTTAGTATGCAAATAATATTATAACTTACATAGAAATTTTATCCATTTGTGAAGATAATGAATTTAAATTCACGACTCACCTGTTCACAAATTTAAATTCATGATTATATATTAGATAGAACACGAAAAACAAAAACCAAGTTAGCATAATCAGGTATAAGATTTTTGAAATATATATTTCAATCCAGCGTCCCAAAAAAACAACAAAACTATACCCATTTTATAAATTATCGTAATTCAAAAGAATGGTGAAATTGAGAGTATACCTGATTGAATTGAAGATCCACATCCGTGAATATGAGATCAAATTATTATTCGATTTCTATTCTAATGAGTGTTAGATAACCATGGTTATGGTTATGATTTTGATTTGATAACTTTTGGTTAGGGTTTTTTGGTTTAGTTTTTGTTCGTGTGTTTTGTAAGGACAAATGTTTTGGTAAAGTTATTGTTTACATTAAATGCTGAAAAAGGAGAAACTTTCTGAACCGTTGATTATTTGTGAATATACAGGTGGTGTTTTTTCAGAATTTTGGGTCAAGATTATAGTTTCAAAAACCTTATTTTATATAGGTTATAGATTTTCTAAATATCATCCCAATAATGGTATTGAAATGTTGGTTATTGTTTTAACTTTTGACTCCATAGACGATATGATTGGGCTATTTTCATATAGGACCAATCCAAACTAAATGATCATATAAAGGAAGCTGAAGAATTATGGAGTTAGGTTAGAGCTGCAAATCAAGCTTTCCTTTATGTATGTGCTATAAGTTCCATACTTGTGCTTCTACTATACGCCACAAATGTGTTAGGATCACGAAAAGTATCGGTCACTTCTATTATATCGTTTGGTAGCTCGTAAAGTAATATTTGGAAACTAAATAGGCTAGTTTAGGAAAATCCCATTGAAAGTGATGCGGTCGTCGTAAGGACTCCAACAAAAAGTTTTACAACTCCCTAGGCATAGTACCTAACCGTTGTTGTAGTAGTATAGTCAAGACTCGAGGGTTGTTATCGTTCTCTAGGGGAATAGGTTGGGAAGGCTTGATCATGGTCTAACAGAATTCTAAGGGTTGAGAGAAGATTATTTTTGTGTTTTTATATTTATAGGAAAGCAGATAAATCTATGGTTTGAGAGGTTGGTTTGATAAACTATTAACTAAACTAATTGATAAACTAATCTACTGGTGATAACTTTATGATAATTAAATATATTTACTTAATCATGCATTACTTATCAGATTGTTTCTCCTAATCATGTTGCCTTGTCACACTTGAGATGTAATGTGTAAGTATTTCCTAGGTTATGAACGAATTACACGAATCCGTCGTCTATTTAATATTCCGTTAAGGCAAAGCATAAGTAAGGTAGTATGAAGACTATTACAAGACCCCTAAGAGTATATTAAACGCGTGTGAAATACCTTAAGAGGGATCAACCATATAAGGAGCAAGGTAGTATGAAGACTGTTACCCAATGGTATCCTTTCTATGCACTCGCGTTTCCCTAGATGTGTCAATAGTGATACAGACAAAAGCTGGTTTTCTAAGGCCTAACACGCACATTCATCAACAAGAAGCAACAGTAAAAGAATCTACAATCCTACTTTCATGCAATCATAAGCAAATACAAATGAGGGTTTAGCCTTGCATGTTATAAAGGAAGTAAGAAGATAAATCAATCACACAACACGCTTGCTATTATTTCAGATAGCAACTCGGTCATCATCTTAAAGGCAAGTATTTCGTCAAAAAGAAAACTTGACCTCTCAATAAGAATTTATTTTCTCGGGCATGGTCTATTTTATGACCATGCAAAGGCTTGTGCTTACTTTGCAGCACAACCCGTTTTTTCTTTATACACTAAGTGTACGTGTCAATGCGCTTATGTGTTAAAATAAGAGATCTTATTTTTTATGGTGTTGTTTTCAAAAATAAAACATTAATATAAGAAATTCATCAAAAAACCTTTTTTCAAAGACATTTGACCACTCAAACAACGACTACAGCTCTTTAAATAGAAAACGGGTCATTGTTTGAGGGGGAGAAAATGTCAAATATCTTCTTCATAAAATCAGTTTGTGCTAAATGGAAAAAGGTTTTAAACAATAACGGGTTAACAATTAAAGAGGAGTTAATTAAGTTTAACTTATTAGTGCCTTAAATGTTATGTGTTTATGCCTTTTAGGGAGTAAAAAAATAAATAAGTTGCTAGGTATAGTAGTTAAAACTTTAGGGACTATTTGTGCCATTATTAAAACTATATTATGCCTTAGATAACTTGTTTAAACAAAATGCATAAGGGCTAGAAGTATAGGGGGCATTTGTGTTAAAACCTCAAAGTTTCAAAACAAACACCCCCACCCCCGTTCGTTTTCACACACACACATACAAAACACTTAATTTTTTTTCTTCTCCATTGATATTTTCGTCATCCTTCAAGATTATCAAAACCAGTTGATTTCAAGCTTAAGGTATAATTACAAAGTTGTTCCCTACACTCTAAACAACATATTTCTCAAAGGAATTAGGTAGAATCTCGTTTTTGATCTCAAAAACCCTAGAAATTGATCTAGGGTTCTGAAAAATCAAAAGTGAGTGAAACCCTAAATTGATTGAGGAGTTTGGTTCGTCTAGTGGTGTATAACACTCATTCAATACAGATTTTAATATGGTTAACATATGATTATGTTTTGGCTTGATCTTGTGTGCGAAAATTTGGGAAAAAAGGAAGAACAAGAAAATGTTAGTGGGTTTGTGTCTAGAAAGTGTTAGAATCCATCCTTGTATGCAGAGCTAGAAAATCCATTGCTTGAACATAAACCTTGTGTGTTTGAGTGATTTGTGTGCTTCATAACTATTTTGTTCATTTGTAGCAAGTTTTGTGGTTAATTCATGTTTGTAATGGTTCATACGCTATTATGAGATGCTAAGTTCCTTGTTAAAATGTATTTTGATGCAAAACAATTACCATAGTTAGAAATGATAAGGTTCATGTTTATTGTGATAAATGATGTTTAAAACACTAAGTTTATTTTGGATTATAAGGCGAATTAATCATATGAAGGAGGCGATTAAATCACCTCTACAAGAGGCGATTAAGTCACCCCCTTTAGGAGGCGATTTAAGCAACTCCTTCAGGAGGCGATTAAATCAAAACCTTTAGGAGGCGATTTAATCCATCCCCTTTAGGAGGCGATTAAATCTAATCCTTAAGGAGGCGAATTAATCCATATCCAACAGGAGGCGATTTAATCTATTTTTTAAGGGAGGCGATTTAATCCAATTTGTTTAAGAGGCGATTAAATCAAGCCCTTTAGGAGGCGATTTAATCATATCCTTTAGGAGGCAATTTAAAACCTAATTTATGAGGCAAATTAAAATTGGTTAATTTTGCAATCTAGACAAAGTTTAAGTAGGCTATATATACAAAGGAAATACAAGGCCAATTATACATAACTTAGGTAAACTATTTCACTACACATTAGTTTGAATAGGTTTCCCTCATTGGTCTAATATAGTTGCCTAAATACCTAAATGTATTTTGTCCTATCTTGTTGACTTCCTTTCCTTAGATTTTCCTCTAATGTGTTAAGTGTATGCCTGTCAAAATGTACTTAATCCTTAGTTGATAATCATAACTTGCATCTAAAATCAATCATCATTAAACAGCTTGCCATATAGTGTCATATATAAAATTAGTTGTATATAAACTGTACTAGTCAAATCTTAGCAGAACCATGACTACCATTGCTGAACAAATTGCATTGGACAATGCCTTAGTTGCTCCAGAGAACCAACGTGTCATTGGCAAATATAACATAAGGATCAACCCTGTAATGAAACCAAAGGAACCTACTTACCAAGTAGTATTGGATGCTCTTGCTCTCACAACCTGCTATCATGCCTTCCTTATCACAACTAATGTTCCAATCATCTATATGCAATAGTTCTGGGCTACCATCAACAAACATAATGCATCATATCGATTCAAGATCGACAACAAAAGGTTCTCTGTGAATGTTGAAGTATTCAGAGAAATTCTTAACATATGTCCTAAGATTCCGGGTAAATAATTTGATGAACCTCCCTCTAAAGAGGAAGCTCTATCCTTTATCAGAGAACTTGGTCATACTAGAGAGATCAAGTACATCACTGATGTAAGTGTTGATCATCTGCATCAACCATAAAGAGCCTTTGCCACAATCATCAACAAATGTCTTTGTGGAAAGGTATCTGGTCTTGACAAGATACGACTCTCAAAAGTTCAAATACTTTGGGGAATGTACTACAAGAAGAACCTTGATTTTGTTGCTTTAATCTGGAAGGACTTGGCTTACTAGATTGATAACAAAGACTCAAATAAGCAAGACAAGATGTATTATCCCAGATTCATGAAGGCAATCATTTATCACTTCCATACGAAAGATAAGTCTATCTCAATAAGGAACAGTACGTTCATGCACACTGCTCAGGATGACAGCTTATTGGGTACCATGAGATTTGTCTCCAAACATGAAGACACTCAATTATATGGTGCTCTCCTTCCTAAAGCAATGATGAATCAAGCCATGTTAATTCACCAAGATCTAACCTTGCATACATAGAGTATGGCATAAGACTAATGCTGACCTTAAGGTCAGCTAGAGCTTTGTCAATGCCTATTTTCCCTATTACACATAGGATAGTGAAACTTACAGGATCTTTTTCTTTAAACAGGATTTTGTTTAGGAGCATTGCAGAACATCTTTTGTTTAAATTTATTTTAGCTGTTTCTTCTGTCTTTCCTTTTCTGGCAAGGAGATCTTTTAGAAATTTAGCATATTTAGGCATTTGCTCTAAAGCCTCGAAAAACAGGATATTTATGCTGAGTTGTTAAAGGTTTTCAAAGAACTTTCTGAATTGTTCTTTTTCTTTTTCCTTTTTTAGTCGTCCAGGGAACGAAATAGAGTGATCATAAGATTCAACAGATTTCCTAGGATTATCAAAACCCTTTTCACCACTCTTGATAATGGTTTCTTTTGTTGCAAGCTTCTCTTGCGAAGTTGTTATAATTTCAAGAGGATTCTTGGGGGGTTTGTAATTTAGTCCGCTCCTGGTTGTTATGGCATTAGCCAACCCCCTTGGATTGGTTTTAGTGAAGCTTAGGAGACTTCATGTTTCTCTATCTATCTTGTATTATTTTTGCGATTCTTCCTAAGTGAATTTCTATTTTCTTAATAGAAGATGCTTGTGTTTTAAAGGTTTGGTCGTAGGTTTTCTTGATTCCCCGGACTATGTTCTCACTTTCCTTCTGCCTTATTTGAGATTCCTTAATGAAATTTGTGGAAACTAGAAGGGGGAGTTGAATAGTTTACCGCTTTTTAATTTAATATTTAAAATTTGTGTATAAAAACTTAGATTTGACTTTTTGTGAATTCAATACTTGCACAGTATAAAAACTTAAAATTAAGGGGGCCGCCCATGTAATTAAGGGGGGCGCCGCTTATTTAGACGCTCCTTTTTTGTCCTATTCAGGAGAGGTGTTTACTGGACCATTTCTAGCCGTTTTAGATCCGAAAATTTGAAATTCAAAATGTTTATTTTGAATAAAACATTTCTT
>BQNB010143235.1:0-17019 GCA_026074375.1 Tanacetum coccineum | reverse complement strand
ATTAAAAGCTTTCTTACAATTTCAAAGTTCTTATTGGGGATCATTTCCCATTCCTGAAAAGATATACAGTTTCCAATTCAAGGACAAAGGGACTAACCAAAAACTTGAAGCTAATTTTGGCACATAAACAAATGCAGCAAAGAACCATAACTACTTTTGTCTTTACAAGTAGAAGAATATTGACACTACAAAATCCAATACCATTCATTTGAAAAGTCCTGCTTGTAACTTAAATGAGGAACTCAACCTCTTTCCTCTAACCAACACACACTTCATAATCGAAACAGATTTAGAACTTTCAAAAATATCCATAAGTACATACATCTTTTACCTAACAAATACGAGAACTTAATAAATCTAACGACAAACTTGCAACATCTACATCAATAGTGCAAAGTACATGTTCGAGACGAAGTACACAAGTACTTGAGATAAAAGCCTTTCACACAGAAATTAGAGTAAATTGCATAAATCGTCCTTTAAGTTTGGCCAAATTGCATGTTTCGTCCCAAACGTTACCAAAGTGCAAGGATCGTCCCTGTGGGGAAACCTTTGGTGCAAGTATCGTCCCTGCGGGGACGATACTTGCAACAAAGGTTTCACCAAATGTTTCTCCATAGGGACGATACTTGCACCAAAGTTTCCTCAGAGGGACGATGTTTGTACTTTCGTAACGTTTGGGACGCAACATGCAATTTGGCCAAACTTTAGGGACTATCTATGCAATTTACTCCATATATAGATAAAGAGTTGTTAGAAAGCGATTAGCTGATCTATAAGGATTCTAAAGATAATGGAATCATTCGTCTAATTTATAAAGAGTGATGGATAAATGCAGGACAAAGATTATTCCATGTCCCTTTTCGGGGTTAGTTAATAATTTAAATTTTACAATATAAAAAAGAGAAATTCTAAATTACACATTCAAGTAGATCACTTAAAAAGATGTTGACATACAACCAACTGCCTTAACGCAGTTGGCCACCTGGCCTCTCCTTGTGGTGCTTGGAGGGGAGGGGGTGGTTGTTCCCGGGTTCGAGTCTCACAAGAGACAAAAAACTGGATTTTCCTCCTAGTGTGAAGCCGTGAGTTCTAGGGGTTTTCTTTCGCGGGTCTCACCTAGTGGTTCGAGTCCCGGGGCCTGCCCGTTTGGATGGTTTAACTCGGGCGTCGGATTTCACGTGTGGTGCCGTTCTAAAAATAAAATAAAATAAAAATACGTTGACATACATTCCCTCAAGAAAAATGTGATTTATCTTGTCACAATCAATATCGGCTATAAAAGTACTTTTAATGTTATATGTACCTAACGGTTGTTTCTTGAATACTTACACCCACGCCAACAAAAAACAAAGTCGGTGCAATTTTCACTTGTAAACCATCGCGATATATGAATAAAATACTACATTAGTATGAAGAAACTATGTATCCTGTAGTTTGTTTAAAATATCTAAAATCAATCAACTTTTTGTAAGTTTTAGCCTTAGTGATCGAAGTCAATAGTGGGTGTGTGTGTGTGTGTATATATATATATATATATATATATATATATATATATAATAGGCGAATCAGCAAATCACCTTTAACAAGCGATAAACCAACTCACAAATAAAATATAATTCCGGAAGTATCGACTTCGAAAGTAACCCCTTCTAGTCGTTTCCCGGGTCGTTTTTGTTCCAACGAGGTGTGAATTGAACTTTTTGTTGACGTTTGTGATCGGGATTTTGAATGGATTAAGATTTTTGAATTAGGTTCTAATTTCTACAAATATAAAGCAAAAACAATGCAAAGGGAAGCAACAATTAGAGCGAATACGAATTAAACATAAAAAACGTTAACGAGATTCTAGAAACGCAACCTAAAAACCTAAAACTTTGAATTTTAACCCTAGAAAAGCAAATTTTTTTTAAAGTCCTAACTGATAAAAGAAAATTTTAGAAAAAAGAATTATATTTTTTCGACTTTTATTTAATTCATTATGAATTAAAAACACTTTTAATTAAGAAAAATGATTAAAATATAAAACTAATACTAAAAATTTTGAAAAATTACTGGAAAATACTTTAAGCTATGGAGAATGCAAGAAAAATAAGAGGTTTGAAAAACAGCTTATAAATAAGCAGTTAATAAGCCAAACAGCTTATAAAGCTTATGGGCTAAAAACCCCTTAAAACCAAATGCACCAAAAGACTTTCAGAAAAGTCCCAAGGGCGCAGATGGTAAAAGGGTGAGGGTGTTGAGGTGTTGGTATAAAAGGCTAAGGCACAAGTTCGAGTCCTGGACCTTGGTTTTTATAAAACTTTTTTAAAATCTTTTTGCAAAAACTTAAAAAGCACATGAAAATAAGCAAGTTTTATAACTAGGACTTTTTCTGAAAAGCACAATAAAGCCAGAAATATGCTGCTTAAAGATGACAGAACTCACTACTTTGAACTATAAGTCTTTTAAATTAAACTCAGAGATTTTTAAGATTTAAATAAGCAAATAAAAGGCTAATAAGCTGAAAACTTACAACTATTAAGACCCTAATAAGTAAATAAGAAGGTTTTCATTAACAAAATGAGCTTAAAAGCTCTTAGAAGCTAAAATGACCAAAAGCTTAATACTAACCGATTTAAAAGGAAAATAGACCAACTTTGAGCTAACTTTAAGGACTGATAAGCTTTTAGAATAAGCTAAAAAGGAGAAAAAGATGAAGACTTATAAGCTAATGATGCAAATAAGCAAAACTTAAGCAATTATGATAAAGAAATAAGCTAGAAATGACAACTGAATAATGATAGATAAGTCAGTATATGCTGACTTCTTTGGTTTTTCTAAAGGACAAATGAGCAATTTGCAGCCCTAATTTTGAGCTAGCAAAAACTAACCTAAGAACCTAATAAGCTAAAACAGATTGAGATTGACAACCAATGAGCTTATGCTCTAAAGTTCAAAGCCTAAAACAACCTAGAACTAACTTAAATTTGCCATTGAAAAAATTAGATTTCAACTTAAAAAAACAGGACTAGGACTCTTAGACAGATTTTGTCTTAAAACCAAAATGGCAAGTGCACACTTATACCAAACTCATTATACTGCATATATGAGCTAAGACAAGCATGAAATCAACACTGAATAGCACTTAATCAAGATTTAAACAAATAAGCTTTGTTTTTAAACAAGAGTAACACAGATTCAAACCATGATAGACTAAACCTAAAAACTTAGATTTAAACCAAAAAAAAACTTTTGAAAACAGAACTTAAGACCTAATATGAGCTTATTAAAGTTGTCTAAAAAGCTAGAGTTAGGTCTAACAGCTGCTGTTGTCCCAAACACCCCTTTAAAACTTTAAAACTTACTTTTAAACTAAGACAGACCTAAATAAGCTTGGAAATGGGCAAACAGATTTTGCACTATGCATAAGATAGACAAATAAGCAAAATCCTAATGAGGATAAGCACAAGATATTAAGCAAACCAAATAAGCAGTTTTGAGCACAAATAAAACAGATTTGATGAAAACTAAACAAAACATGAATACATTTTATGAACACCTTCAAGTCAGGTGTAATAAGCAATATGAAGACTGAATAAGCTAAAAAAACAGAAATTAAGCAGAATTAAGCACTAATAAGCAAAAATAGAAAAATAAGCATAAAAACTAAAAATGAGAACTTACAAAGTCCTTTGCTTGAGCAAGGATGTAAATGCTCTAAAGGAGCTATTCTATACGCCAATAAGCCCATCCTTTATTGTCTTATCATCCAAAAGCTTTAAAATTATGCAAAAGTAATGAAAAAGGTAAAAAGAAACTTCACTTTTTATTGAATAAACTTGAGAGTATAATGCTTGAAAAGTAAAACGGATTAAGTAATAAGCTTAAAAACAGAGAACAAATGCTAGAAATAAAAGTTATAAAGATGATAAAAGAGATGATGATTCATACTCGAAATCTCCTTCTATTTATAAGGGGGTCTTGTGCACTATGTGAGGAAGGACAGCCAAAGGCTTCAATTCTTCCAAAATTTCTTTCAATCTTGATCAATCCACATTAAATCACATCTTTATTGCTTTTGACTTTCCCAAAATGCCTTTGACGCGTCATTGGTGTCCAATAGTAGGTATTGAAGTGCCCACGTGGCACTCGCATATGTCAGGAGGATGTAGGAGTCTGTTGAACGCGTTTGCATTAATGGTGGAGGGGTCTGGGCTTGGATTTAGTCTTCTCGCCCTTTTTGGCTTATTTAATTAATATTTCAAATTTGGGGTTTGAAAGAGATAACGGGCGTTAGGTGTAGGGAATGCTGGTGTAATAGGGTAAGGACTAGCGGTGTTAGTCCCTAAGGACTAACGGTGTAATGTGGGTTTAATGGGATTATGGGTTAAAGGGTTTTGGATTCATTTGGTTTGGGCTGTTTTTGGGCCAGTTGTGTTTATTTTGGATTTTTGGCTTTTGATTTAATATTTAAGCTTAATGGGCTGACTCGGCCCATTAACTTAGGTACGGGTTGGCCCAATAAGATAAATACGCCTTCGGCTTCTGTTTTCCACGCACTATCCAATCTCGTGCTCGGTTTTGGCCTTGTTTTTGTCTTTTTGTGAATATCTGTTACATGCACAGTAAATACACAAAACAAGCATATATTTGGCATTTTAAGTCCGTTTTTGGTTATTTAAGCTCGTTTTATTTGAGAAAAAGGTATGTGTATTTAAGCACATACTAATTAGAAAATAAAAAAACAGTATATAATAAAAATTATTTTATATAATAAAGAAAAATCTCAAATGAGGATTTTTGTTTTTAAAGAAATAATTATTTTCTTGTTTATTATCATTTATTTAAATATACTTAGTTAAAAAAACATAAACATTTCTTTATTTAACAATAATATTTATAGATCCATTTGTATGATAATTTGAGTACAAAAATATACGTGTCAATAGTATAAAGATATAAAACTTTTAAAAGGCGAAGTTGATTAACAAAAACTTAATGGTCAAAACTAAAATCGAAAACAACAGAACCATTCAAATATCGACCCACACTTTCAACCCCCTTTTTTCTAAACCACTATTCTAATGTGAACCTTAAATTAAAATTTGGGCGATTGAAAATAAATTGGAGCAAATATGAGTGTAAACTCAATTACGATACATTCTGGTTTTAACATCACACCTTCCCGTAAACTCGACTCACTCCACTTTCACCGTTGAAAGCACGAACAGACGAAGAGCAAGTTACCTTAAGAAAAACTAATAGCATGAGCAACGAAAAATGGGTCATATGGATGTAGCTTTCCATTCCCCACTCTGCATTTGGTTGCTGCATCGATCGACAAAGAATGACGTTACTCCTTTGGCTTCTGAAGGTGGGCCAACATCAACCTGGACATATTACGTAACGTAAATTCTCTTCCAAGCATCATAAATAACTCATGCTTAGATTTCTTCCATTCCCCTTACCCCAATAAATATTGGATAACCTAAACACAAAATACAATAATCTGTAAATTATTATCAACCCGAAATAGTAGCCACAAAAATTAGATCTACAAACAATCTTTTTAAAGTATACGTGAAATTGTATTTCCTCGCATCAACGACTAATAATATAAAGCATCAGCTTTAAAGGCAGAATATGTACCCGTCTTGCCGTAGTCCTGGTTTTCGAAAACATTGTATTGCGCTATCTACAGAATTCCAATGGTATCAACATCATTGTGAAAGTAATTTAGTGTAAAATAGTAAGTACTCAATATGCTTTGAAGCTGCTAAGATGGTCTTCATTTCTCACTAAAAGAGAATAATACTAGTATTACTTTTGTGATATCTTGTTATGATACTAGTTTAAGTAACTAGTATTTGTTTCATGACGTGATATTAGGTATAAACTCATTCATTTAGAATGCGTTTTTGATGTGGGGGTTGCAAACACTAAAGTTTTACAACTCCTTAGGCAGTGTTCCTAACCGTTGTAGTGTAGTATAGGCAAGACTTAGGGGTTGTTATCATTCTTTAGGGGAATAACGTGTGAAGGTTCAAACTAAATGTAACTAAGGTTTATGGGTTGAGAGAAGATTATTTTTTTATATTTATATTTTATGAAAGCAATTAAAATCTCGGGTTTGAAGGGAGTTTTGTTTTAAGCTATTTAAGCTAATAAACTAAATTAAATCTAAAATAATTTGCTGGTGAAAACTCGTATATGTAAACAAACATGTTCACTTAACCATGCACAACTCCTTAGTTTTCTCTTCCTAATCCTATAGCTTTGTCTTCCTAATTAATGAACGAATTACACGAACCCGCCATCTATGTAATATTTCGTTAAGGCAAGGAACAAGTAAGATACTATGAAGACTATTACAAGGCGCTTAAGAGTACATTACATGCATCAAAACACGTAAAAGGTGATCAACCATATTAGGGAAAGGTAGTATGAAGACTGTTGCGATGGTATCCTTTCTACACAATCATGTTTCTCTAGACGTCTTCGCAAGCGCTTAAGAAGCTAGTTTTCTAGAGCCTAACGTGCACACTCATCAACAAGAAGCAATAGAATAAGGATTTACAAACCAAGTTTCATGCAATCATAAGCAAACACTAATTAATTTAGCCTAGCA
This sequence comes from Tanacetum coccineum, assembly GCA_026074375.1. NCBI lineage: Eukaryota > Viridiplantae > Streptophyta > Magnoliopsida > Asterales > Asteraceae > Tanacetum > Tanacetum coccineum. Next base: position 10,409 of record BQNB010143235.1, on the reverse strand, counting down.
TGTTATAAGAAAGCAAAGAACAATAATTAATCAAACAATAAAACATATTGAAAGATTAAAGGGATAGAAGATCTTTACTTGATTAAAGCATGGAGTTAAGGTTGATACAAGAGGGTTTAAGAACCCTAAGATCGACCTAAAACCTGATAATATTCGTACCCTAAGTATGACTCTCGAATCCCCCATGTTCCACCTCTAAAACCCTAAAACTGAGTTTGAATATATAGAAAAACAATCGCGACGACGTCGCTTTATAGTTGTGACGTCGGCGCCATGCCGAATCGTCTAGGGTTTCATTAATTCGATTAAGTCCAGACGTCATCGCAAGAATCCTGACGCCGTCTTTAAGGCCTTCTGACGTCATTGCAAGAAAATACGACGCCGTCTCTACGGTCTATATGGTTTTTCTTCATTGACATTGATGTAGAGTTGTAATCTCGTCCGTTTCTTTCTAAAATGACAAAGTCACGTGTATTTCCTCCAAATGTCATCCAAGTGCTAAAAATACAAAAAGAAATGATTAAGCACATATTTTGAGCATTTTGCATGATTTCGAGGGTTAAATGACCCTAAAAAGTGTATAAAATGACAACTCGTTAATTTTTTGGGTTATTTGGACTCTAAAATACTTGTTGTCATGGCCGTACCATCGTGGAAAAATGCATTTTTTGCACAGTAAATGAATACTTTTGGAGCCCAACTTTTTACGTTGTGTGGCTAAGCCTTTAAAGTTGATTTGTAGAAATTTTAAGCTTAAATGGGTGAGCCATTCAGTCACAATTTCTATTTTGATACAGAGATTCATTTTGGACCGGTTGTTATCCAAGATGCATTGTCGCGATAAAATATGTTTTTCTCATAGTAAACGAAAGAGTTCTAAACCCAATCTTTTACATTGACTAGATAAGACATCAAACTTTAATTCTGGAAAGTTTGAGCATCAAAGAGTGAACTATATGATCACAATTTTATATTTTGATATAGAAGTGCTCTTTGAACAAATTGCCCCTATTTGGAAATGTTCAACCATGCTTTTCTACGGTTGAGTGTAAGTTTTATAAACATAGAAGGTGTGATAAAAATGTGTTTTCATGATTAGAAAATCAGTATCCACACCTTGTACTAAGATCTTATCAAAAGATGTTGCATTGTTTCATTGTGACGTGTCTTGTGTGATTCATCAATTTGTGATGGATGTGTTAGGAACCACATTGTCGCTATGGAAGAATGAGTACTTCCTCTTTTGGTTTTACTCTACACTTTTGTACTGTGTGTGGTATCATGAATACGACGTAGAAATGGTTCTTTGAGCAAATAGTGAATGGCTTAATGGCAAGATATATGAGGTTAATATGGTTGACCCCATTAGTATAATTTAAGGGCTTGACATTTGTGTCACTCTGTTAAATTTTGTGCGAGGATATTCCTTTACTAACCTTAGTTTAAGGCCGAGAAGAAGCTCTATGTGAGCAATGATATAATGAAAGGATTAAAGACGCATAATGTGATGTATTTGTGTGACACACATAAGTACTTTGATTATGGATTTTTATTGTTCATTATCTTGGGATGATGTATTTGTGTGACACACATGAGTACTTTGATTATGGGTTTTTATTGTTCATTGTCTTGGGATGATGTTTGAGTTGCATAAATTGATTTTGTCAAAAGGGGACATGTTTTGAGCAAGAGATATGAGATCTCTTATTAGAAATCAAAATGAAACTATGTGTTTCTTAGTCTATAGCATGCTAGACTTTGATTTGTTAATTATAAATGTGCATTGTAATTAAAATATATAACACATATCCTACTCTTCTATGTGGTTATAAGCACAAGTGTGAAGCTTGCGTAATGATAAAATCGATTAAGTCTTCTATTCTTTTAGTTGGAAGGAATACAAACCTATTAAATAAACAACATCATTATATCCAAAATAAGGAACAAAACCTAAAAACTTAAATAAGCAACATCTACCGATTATATACCAATATAATATGAAGAAAAAAATCAAATCTATACCAAAATCCACATTCGAGGCTTCTTTTGATCAGAAACTGGCAATGAAGACGATTGGGGCAACGAAACACCTTTAGATAGTGATATTTCGTGTCGTATGTCCATTGTATAGCGTATATTTTAATCAATTTAGCATTAAATAGTGATTAGGGTTTGAATAGCGATTAGGGTTTGAATAGCAATGGTTTGAGGGTGGTTGGTGTGTGAAATTAGTGTGTGTAACCGGTGAGAAATGAATGAGGGTTACAACCGACACGTGTCCTTGAGTTAAGTGAGATAGTATAATTACCAAAAAATGCCCTTCGATAAATAATTAAATTAAAATGTTAATTAATCTAAAGCATTTAATTGAAATATATAGGATGGTTGAGATCAAGTGGTTTGATCTTTAGAAGTATACTTATTTTATATGGAACTTTTGTCATAAAGCTACTATAAATTTATTATATTAGTGATTTGAACAATACTTCCTTTCCGATACTAGCACTGTACGTGAACAATAATTTTAAGAAATGAATAAACTGGTTGTAAAGACTTTAGGGAGTGTTTTATTAGCTTGACAGATAAACATTATCCAATCAATCATTAATTGTCAAATTGATTAGTCAATCAATTAGTTGTCAATCATTATCTAGTCAATCATTCTCTTATCAAGCATTAATTAGTTGTCTATCCATATAGTCTTGTATCTTTATAAATTGTAATGAATGATGAATGAAAGAGGACACACAGTTTCATCATTCTTCATGGTATCAGAGCCTAATCGATCCTAAATCCTAACCCATAAACACTAACCTTCATCACAAAAATAGTTGTCCTCCGATCATCAGAAACTCGCCGATGATTCGGAGGGATCCCAAACATACCTTTTTCTTTTTATGTTATTAGCTGTAATACAATTAAATCAAAGAGCCGCTTCACAACGCAACATAATACCGCCGTCACCGCTGCTATACCACCACCGTTTTCGTTTATTTTTTTTCAACGATCCCATCTTTCTACCTTTTCGTCAATTGTTAGTGATTTGTGCTAAGGTCATAAATCCATACAACTGTGATTTGTGATAAGGTCACAAATCTACACAACCGTGATTTGTTTTGGTGATTTGTTCTTAGGTCATAAATCCACACAATCTTGATTTGAGATGAGTTTGGTTGAAAGCTCTTTGGGAGGCTGAGATATCTAGTTTCTTGGATGAAAGAGAAATAAGGGAGGCGTGTATTTTGGATGATAAATTTTTGGTGGTCGACAAAATAAATTATGGTGGGTGAAATAATGTTTTTTGGGGTAAAGGTGGAGAAAAATAGAAGAAATCCAGTCCGAGCTTTCGCGTTTTCGTCGCTCGAACTGCGGGAGGAGTGTTAGCTTGACAGATAAACATTATCCAATCAATCATTAATTGTCAAATTGATTAGTCAATCAATTAGTTGTCAATCATTATTTAGTCAATCATTCTCTTGTCAAGCATTAATTAGTTGTCTATCCACATAGTCTTGTACCTCTATAAATTGTAATGAATGATGAATGAAAGAGGACACACAGTTGTGTGTCCTCTTTCATTCATCATTCATTACAATTTATAGAGGTACAAGACTATGTGGATAGACAACTAATTAATTATTGACAAGAGAATGATTGACTAATCAATTTGACAATTAAAGATTGATTGGATAATGTTTATCTGTCAAGCTAACACTCCCCCGCAGTCCGAGCGACGAAAACGCGAAAGCTAGGACTGGATTTCTCCTCTTTTTCTCCACCTTTACCCCAAAAAACATTATTTCACCCACCACAATTTATTTTGTCGGCCACCAAAAATTTATCATCCAAAATACACGCCTCCCTTATTTCTCCTTCATCCAAGAAACTAGAGATCTCAGCCTCCCAAAGAGCTTTCAACCAAACTCATCTCAAATCAAGATTGTGTGGATTTATGACCTAAGCACAAATCACCAAAACAAATCACGGTTGTGTGGATTTGTGACCTTAGCACAAATCACCAACACAAATCACTAACAATTGACGAAGAGGTAGAAAGATGGGATCGTGGAAAAAAAATAAACGGAAACGGTGGTGGTATAGCAGCGGTGACGGCGGTGTTATGTTGTGCTGTGAAGTGGCGCTTTGATTTATTTGTATTACAGCTAATAACATAAAAAGAAAAAGGTATGTTTGGGATCCCTCCGAATCATCGGCGAGTTTCCGATGACCGGAGGACAACTATTTTTGTGATGAAGGTTAGTGTTTATGGGTTAGGATTTAGGATCGATTAGGTCCTGATACCATGAAAGAAGGTGAAACTGTTTCATTCATCATTCATTACAATTTATAGAGGTACAAGACTATGTGGATAGACAACTAATTAATGTTTGACAAGAGAATGATTGACTAGATAATGATTGACAACTAATTGATTGACTAATCAATTTGACAATTAATGATTGATTGGATAATGTTTATCTGTCAAGCTAACACAACCTTCATCCTTTTTTTCAAGGTAATCTTGGATGTTGTTTGGTTTTGATCACTTAGAACCGGCGATATTCTGCTATATGTGCAGATGTAAAAAAGCCAATGTCTCGCTTCGTCTTGAGATTGACTACATCCAGCGGTATAACTTTTCAGTTTACTGTCATTGCCTGTACTCTAGTGTTAGCCAACTTAAAACGTGTGGAGTGCTTGTTGTACAATCTTTTTTGTTATAACAATACAACTATATTTTACACGTTCTTTTTTTCGTCAGTATACTTTCACGTAGAACAAACTGTGCTACATGAACAAGGATTATAAGGATCAATGGCTTTCCATTTGAAAAACCTCAATTTCCATCAGGGTGCCGTCTTGGTGCTAACATCGTTTGTTAATTAATACACGGAGATCTGTCATTTTATACTCAAGTAGATTGATAAGTTTGAGTGATAATTGGGGAGAGATAGCTAATCAGATGAGTTGTTTACCATGCAACAGATCCATCGTTAGTGTGGTTAGAAGAGTGGGGATAGCTGCAAGTGTATATTTTCTATGGCAAGAAAGGAACAAGAGGTTGTTTGCTGATGAAAAAAGAGAATGGCAGTGTCTACTGGGACTTATTTTTAATTCAATCATATTCAAATTTGCAAGCTTGACGGTTAAAAATTCTAGACAAGTGTTGAGAGTGGAAAAGCAGTGGCAAATCACAATGAGTAGAGATTGCAGATTTTAAACTATCATTGGTGGTTGGCAAACAGAATGTGAAATGGAGGAATAACTAATCCTCTGAGTTTTGATTGTCTGATGAGTTTCAAGATAGAGAGGCAATCATTAAACACTGCTTATAATTTGAAATTTCTGATGGCCTTGTAACTTGGTCTTGATGAAAAACTCTTGATACACCAGGTTCTTGGTTTAATGGTGCCTGGTGTGGCAATTAGACTTAAGAGTCCCCTCTGTCTCAGGATGTCTAGTAGTAAAGTACCATAACGAAGGTTTTCAATGGAAGAAGTTGTTTGCCCATGGGATTTTTCATTTAGTTGGATGATATCAGATAGGAAATTGGTCACCGCTTTCAATGAGTAGAGGAAGCATCATTAAGGCAGTTGATTAAAATCCTTGAAGGAAATGTAGTCTAACTTTATGGAATTTTCTAATGGAGGATAGGTGAGATATTGTATGTGATGATGCCAGCCTATGTTAGTAATTTGTATCTTGGCCGTGGTGCGCATTAAAAGATATAGATGTACTGGTATGGGTCTAGAAATGTAGTCATATGCAAGTGCTTCACCCATGGAGGATGGTTGGTTTGTATGGAGAGGATGATGCCTCTTACTGTTGATTTATCTTAGACGGAACTTGGGTAAATTTATTAGAAGGACCGAGCATTATATCAAGTAATTTGGGAGGGCCAAAATTGCATTTCCTTTAAGCAATTATAACTAAAATCTCAAAGTTTTAGGAGGGCCATGGCCCTCCCCGGTCTCCACTAAGGTCCGTCCATTCTCTCTATGCTTGCTGATGTTTGGATGTTGCTACAACAGTAAACTAGGTTGATTAAAGTGAAGGGGAAATGTAATCCTTGGTGAATTAGTGAACTGAATGAAGCATAGCATATGAAACGTGTAAACGTTTGTGACCACTTTTTGCAGCAACATAGAGGTGTGACAATATGTGATTTGAGACCTAAAGAAGCCACATTTGCACCCATTCCTTTCGAGCTTTTATAAAAAATATTGAAACTTTTTTATTTGTAAGGTTTTGATTTCGCATGTGTGAATGAGTTTAAAATGGAATGTATGTGCGCTTTAAAATTTGCTTATTGCCTTTTGTTAGAACAAATTGCTTATTCAAACTGTTTAGTCACTTATATGCAAATTAGTGAACAACTTGGGGTTGCTTATTCTGGTAGACTTATTTCAAAAGCATAGAGAAGGTGGTTTATTACAGCTTATTTTTTAACGATGAGATTATATTCCAATACTGTTTAGGGTTCAATCCAATGTATGAAAGATTGGGCTTAAATTCTAGCAAATAGGTTGTTTAATTGTGCATACGTAAATGGTACAGTTGAATTTATTTTTTGTTTTATGTTGTCTATTAAATACGAGTGATATAAAGTATTTGCTTTGCCTGCTCGTATAGCTAGATATATGGTTTATATATTTACTAGCCGGTACCAGCGTGATGCGGCTACGGGTACCCTGAAATTATATTTTTCGGATAACAAATGTTATTTGGTTACGTTTCTATTTCTACTAAAAAGAATTCGGCGAGAAGTCTGATTTACGTTCCAATACATTCGACGTGCGAAGATTAAGTAAAAAACTATTAGTATTAGTTTGTGCACTGGAGATGCTCTAATGCTTCAATATTTGTAATTATTTACTACGTTTAGGAGATGAGTATTGCTTAAAGTGTTGTACCTAATGTTTTGATATTAATATTGCTTAAAATTAAGTTTTAAAGTGTATTTATTAGATGTTTGCGTAAAATGTTGTACCTAATGCTTTGATATTTGTATTACTTAAAATTAAGTTTTAAAATGCATTTATTGTCGGGAAGTTGCTTCCTTTATTATTTGTAGTATCATGGTAGTATCATAAGCTTTGTAAGTTGTATTACTAAAAATTAAAATTAAGTTATGTGCATTTAAGGATTGTACAATATGCTTTATAAATTGTATTAATTAAAATTTTGTTGTGCATTAATGGAAGAAAGAGTGTCTAATATGTATTATATGTAGTATATATAGCTAAATATTTGATTTATCGCCTACTTTTGCCCATACTTTGCATGTTCTATTGATTTTATTCATATGTTAGATGGATGAAACCCGGTTTGACCTGTTACCTGTCGTACTTACTTTTCAGCCTCAGTGAACGCATGTACTAATTTACTTATTTCAAGGTGTTTGTTCACTATATTATAAGCAAGTAACCAGTTGTATCCAAACACTCCAAACTGTTTAGCTCCTATAAAAGATGAGCTAATAAGCACTTAAAATAAGGATGTTGGAAATCGTTATCTAAAATAACCTAGTATTACATTAATATTATACTCTGAAGCAGCTGAAGCTGTTGATTAGCTAATCCAAACACCCGTTAACACACATGATACATTAGCTTGTTGCTTATTGTAAAACACAATGAGCTAAAAAGAAGTTTATTGACTTATTTAGGTAAAAAAGAGTCTCTGAAGCTGTTGATTAGCTAATCCAAACACCCCTTAACACACATGATACATTACTCTTTACCCGCGCGTTATAGAAAAGTACTGTCACAAAACAAGAAAACTTTCTTATAGTGCTGTTATACTAGCGGGTTTAGAATTTGTAAGTTGAGCTAGTTAAATTAAATCAAATCATCAACTAGGCGTCTCAAACAAGCGGATGATGAGCCACCTTCTTCGAGCGCCATTCGGCTCTTGGCTTTCATTTCCATTACTTTGGATCGAACCTCGCTATTTGTATCCATCACCTCTCTTATTCCCTTCTCAATATCTGCAGCTGACACCAAACTCTGATCCTTTTTTAGTTGGCTATAATCCAATGAGATCGCAACTGCCAATCCTAATTCTTTAACCAATTGAAACGCGTCTAACTGTTGCTCAGCGTATATAGGCCATGTTGCAATAGGAACTCCAAACCAAACGCTCTCCAACACGGAGTTCCACCCACAATGGGATACAAACCCCCCAACTGCCACATGAGCCAAGATTTCTGTCTGTGGGACCCAACTAACAACTTTCCCCTTGCCAGCTGTACGTCTTAGGAATCCATCTTGCAATACTTCATTGTAGTCTGTGTATTCCCCTGGGAACCCTTTTCTGCCCTCAGACTCAGAGGGGGGACAGCGTAGGGACCATATGAAGCGGCATCCGCTACTCTCTATAGCAATTGCTATTTGTCTCACTTGTTCCTCATTAAAACATCCCCTGGATCCAAAGCATAACAACACGACGGACGAGTCTGGTTGGCCTTCCAGCCATTGCAATAATACCTCACTGTCTGTACCACTAGATTTTTCGGGTTTTATCATGGGACCCACTGTGTAAACAGGAGGTGTGTTATCATCATAGGAAAGAAGAGCATGAGTTTCTAGCTCTTGAAACGTGTTTACAATTATACCCTTGGCTTCTCTATACTTTCGTGCATGACGCGCAAACCTTTTGAACTGAGACTTGTCCGTAAGGACATACGGCAACACACTTGGTGGAACTGGAGCAGCGTAGGCCGGGATCATTAACTCAGTGGTGGAGTTTGCTAATTCAGATATCTCCTGACCATGTTCATCATTAAGGGTCTGAAAATAAAACATAATCCCAAGAAACGCAGCACTCGAAGTGAAAAACACGTATGTAGGAACACCAAATTCCTTACCAACATCAATCATTGATGTACAGAACATGTCAACAACCAATGCACAAAGTCGACTACTCGAGTCAGACCTATTGAACCTTTCAGCGATAAGTTCCCTGACAATAGGCTTATGGCGCTCAATGACTGCCTCAGCTCGAAAGCCGACAGATGGGCAGTCTGCAAATAATTCAGGATCCATAGATGGGAAATGAATGAATTTGATTCGTTCATGGTCAGTTGAAGAAGAAGTGAGGGTGTTGGTGTAACTGTTACAGATTAGATCACCAGGGAGCTTCATGACAAGTACAGTAACGGTGAGGTGCTGAAATCTGTTGACTAAGAGCCTGGCTAGCTCAACAGGCTGACCAGCATGACCCATTAGTGGGAACGGGATGATAAACAGCTCTAGATTCTGTTTTTCCATAGTGTTTGTTTTATGATTTGTGAAATGAATTTTTTGGGGCCATATTTATAGACTAAACACGAGGCGCCGCAATTGAGTCGTGTTCGGGTTAATTTGTTTGGGTTATTATGAACTGTACCTAAACACGACCCATATATTCATAAACTCAACTCTAACCCATACCTCCATAACACGTGTAACCTGTTTGTGATTCGTTTTACCTGTTTAAGTAAATTGATTAAATGGTCAATAAGGTTGTGGTTTGCCAACAACTAATTTAAATACAAAAATAATATAATAATATAAAAAAATTATAAATATACGTAGTAACATACAAATAAATATACGGCAATTTCAAATAATATATCAGTTATAATCATAATTCACTCGTATTAAGTACATAAGAAAATATATTTAATCAAAATCTAATATAAAGTCCAAGTTATAAATTTTATTTTTAGAGGCTTATATATATATATTTAAACGGGTTCACGGGTTGACATGTTTAATACTTACTCAATCCGAACACGACCCATTTATTCAATGGATTAGACAAGTTTACATGTTTTTTACCCAAATCTGTTTAATTTCGAGTGGGGTTTATTTGTCAAAAATTGCCGGCTTTACTAAACACCATGGTCACGCACACTAAACAATACAGTAATACTGATTTCTTTTGGCAATTGACAAATATTATAATACGACCTTTACTAAACACCATGCTACTCCGGACGCCTGCATTTACGGATCCGACTTTAAATATTATCACGTTAAGTGCGTGTTTATACTTTTTAATTACTAATCTTATCTATATGTTATTTTACACGACTCTCTCTAAGGGTTATTTGATGCTGCACCATATAAGCAAAATACTGAAACTAGCATAGATATAGATGTGACAAGATACAAATAAGACCCTGCTTTATGACAGGTAAGAACAATAGGTCACAACGGTATAAACACAATTGCGGAAGCAAAACCTTCGTTTGACAGCATTTATCCAAACTCGTATGAACCTATGAGGATGCAAACAAATAGGGAAAAATAAAAACAACTTTAATCAGCCCCTAACAGTCTCAAATCAGCCCCAAAACAACAGATAAAAATGTAATCAAACACACAGCAAGAACACCAAACTTTTAGCGTGAAAAACCCCAA
>BQNB010143234.1:0-17019 GCA_026074375.1 Tanacetum coccineum | reverse complement strand
CCATAACCATTGTAATTATACAAGTGTGATCAATTAACCAAGGTAAACTAAACGTTTTACCGAACGATATCAAAAATTAAATGATTATAAGAGTATAGGAATTACATGGTGTCTTTTATAGAATCGTGATCGATGCTTGACCTTGGCTGCTCTCAATGGGTGATCTTGAACATTTATTTGGGGGGGGGGGGGGCGAATTATTTTTTACATACCAAAATAAATAAGTGGACAATAACTTTTATATGGAAAGAGTAATTTTTACACTACTTGTCATGACTTTTAGGAGGGCAAGGACCCTCCCTTGCCTCTACTAAAATCCGCCACTGGCTGCTCTTCTTCACTTCAGAAAATCGACTTTTATGTTTATGGTATAGAGAATATGATTTTGCACCCTAAAAACTCATTTTTGAGTCTTCTATTTATAGTCTATAAAAATGAGTGGATATGCCGTATTGAGTGAGGTGAATACGACGTATAGGGGTGTATTCCTTGGAGTGTGCGCTACGTCCACAATCAATCAGTTATATCTTTCCTCAATTACAATTAATGCAGGATCTTTTACTGTTTGATCAGCTGGATACGGCGTATGTAGTTAGCAGGATACGCCGTATAGGGAATTAAACATACGCATTTTCTTGTGAAGTTCGGGCGCCGATACGCCGTATCTTCTTTGCTGGATACAACGTATTGAGTCAGAAAGTATCTTCAAATATCTTCGTTTTAAGCTCCAAAATGTGCGCCTTTTAGCTTGTCTTCACAAAACACTCCATAATTACTACAATTAACAACTTTAAGCAATTAAGTAACAATTCTTGCAATAATTATATAAAAGTGGGTAATTTATTTAGGATAAATGATGGTATAAATGTAAAGTTATTTGATGTCATCAGAAACAAAAAGAATCAACCTCATTTTTGAGAATTAAATGTCAAATATTTTGAAATTCAAGACTTGAAAGGTCAATTACAAGACAAAGGCATTGGAATAAGTGAGTTAAAGAAACTCATTGAAAAGATGAAAGGAAAATCTATGGAAAATAATTTTGAAAAACCATCGGTTATTCGACAATCAAATGCTTTTAAAAGTCAAAGACAATCAATTTTAGGTAAACCGACTACTTTTTCAGATTCTCTTGCAAAGAAAGATTTTTCAAAGTCAAAGTCGATAACCATAAATAATGTGTCCAATGATCTTTTAAAACCAGTCACTACACAAATTTTGCCTCAGAATGGGAATACAGTTCAAAAGAACACACACGTGATTGCACCAGGAATGTACAATCAAACAAGAACAACACATTTGCCTCAAGACATTAGGAAAAAATAAAAACGTGTGTCTTGATAGAGACAGCGAGTGTAATTCTCCTATTATAGTGTTAGCAGACTTACAAGCTTAAGTAGCAAATTGATTGTAGATAGATTCATATGCTTGACTATAGACCAAGGGAAGAGCAAGAAAACACCATAGATTTAAGTTTTCTAATAATAAAACGTCTGTAACAGCGTGTAATAACAGTTTGAATGCTAAAACATCAAATGTAAACTTTGTTTGTGTTACTTGTGGAAAATGTGTGTTGAATGACAATCATGATATGTGTGTTCTTCATTATATTAATGGCGTGAACTCTAGGACTAAACAACCAATTGTTGTGCCCATTAGTACTAGAAAACCCAAGAGAACTATGAACCAATATGTTGCAACATCCCTTAAGAAAACAGTTGCTTCAGAATCCACTAATTAGAAACCTATAAGCATAATTAGGAAGCAATATGAGTATATTAGCAAGACATGTAAATGGTGGTACTCTAAGATCACACCACCAGGATATAAATGGGAACCTAAGTCTAAATCAAGAAATGTAAACACGAATGTTAGTATGCCTCTAGGAATTGAATCTAGAACTTATAATATTTTGGAATTAAATCTAGAAGCAAGAAACCACTATAGGAATTTTAAGTTTTCTAATAATAAAACGTCTGTAACTGCGTGTAATGACAGTTTGAATGCTAAAACATCAAATATAAACTTTGTTTGTGTTACTTTTGGAAAATGTGTGCTGAATGACAATCATGATATGTGTGTTCTTCATTATATTAATGGCGTGAACTCTAGGACTAAACAGCTAATTGTTGTCCCCATTAGTACTAGAAAACCCAAGAGAACTGTGAACCAATCTGTTGCAACATCCCTTAAGAAAACAGTTGCTTCAGAATCCACTAATCAGAAACCTAGAAGCATAATTAGGAAGCAATATAAGTATATTAGCAAGACATGTAAATGGTGGTACTCTAAGATCACACCACCAGGATATAAATGGGAACCTAAGTCTAAATCAGGAAATATAAACACGAATGTTAGTATGCCTCTAGGAATTGAATCTAGAACTTCTAATATTTTAGAATCCATAACACTTAGGGGGATACACTTTGTCTAATACTCCATTGTCTTCTAATTCTTTTTCAGCTCATAGAGATAATTCTGTTCATCGTCGACTCTAGGCGCTCAAAGCACATGACGGGAAATCTCAAGCTTTTAAGTAATTTTGTGGAAAATTTTCTGGGTAAGGTGAAGTTTAGAAATGATCAAATTGCACCGGTTCTTGGTTATGGAGATACGGTTCAAGGAAATATCACTATCAAGAGGGTTTATTACGTCAAAGGGCTTAATCACAATTTATTCTCCATTGGTTAATTCTGTGATGCGGATTTGGAAGTTGTTTTTCGGAAGTCTACATGTTACATCTGTGATTCGAAGGGAAATGATCTTCTAACTGGTTCTCATGGCATAGATCTTTACTCCATCACTCTTAAAAATACAACTTATCCCAATCCAATTTGCTTAATGGCTAAAGCTTCATCGTCATAAGCATGGTTATGGCATCGTCGTCTCTCACACCTAAACTTTAATACCATCGACTTGCTTTTGAAGTATGGTATTGTGACTGGCCTTCCCAAATTAAAATTCGTCAAAGATCATCTTGTTCTTCTTGTGAGTCGGGGAAAGCAAAACGTAAGTCTTTCATAACCAAAACAACCCCAAGCTCTAAAAGATGGTTACAAATTCTACACATGGACTTATGTGGTCCTATGCGGGTAGAAAGCTTTAATGGTAAGAAATATGTGCTGGTAATTGTTGATGATGATTCAAGATATAATTGGACTCACTTCTTTCAATCCAAAGACGAAACACCTGAAGTTCTTATCGATTTCCTCAAACTTGTTTAAAGAGGACTTCACGCTCACGTAAGAACAGTTAGAACTGATAAAGGCATGGAATTATTGAATAAAACCCTTCATGCATACTTTACTCAAGAAGGTATTGAACACCAAACGTCAACTGCTCGAACAACTAAACAAAACGGCGTTGTCGAAAAACGAAACCGTACTCTTGTTGAGGCTGCTCGAACAATGCTAAGCGCCGCTAAAGTCCCTTTGTTCTTTTGGGCTGAAGCAATTGCCACATCATGTTTTATTTAAAACCGTTCACTCGTAATTCCTCGACATGAGAAAACACCTTATCACATCATCAATGGTTGAAAACCGCCTGCAAAATTCTTTCACATTTTTGGCTCTTTACGTTATATTGTCAAAGATGGTGAGAATCTGGACAAAATGAAAGAAAAAGGCGATGCATGTATTTTTGTAGGGTATTCTACTCAGTCAAGAGCTTACAGGGTATATAAATAAAAGAACAAGAGTGATAGTTGAAACCATTCATGTTAACTTTGATGCATTGCCTCAAATGGCGTTAGATCACGCCAGTTCTAACCTCGCTCCACAATGTCTAAAAACGGCACTTGAACAAATCAGTTTAAGTCCCGGTCCCCAAAGTCAAGAAAATGTTCCTCATGCAGCCGAGACAGTAACAATGTCAAATAAGCTGGATTTACAATTTAGTCTGATGTTTGATGAATTACCCAATGGAACTACTCTAGTTGTGTCAAAGTCTTCCGATGTAACTGCTGCTGATGCACCTGATCAACGTCAACAACACAACACAACTCCATCTACTTCAACAACCCTTGCTGCAGATATACCTCCATTGAACATTCAAACAACACCTGTATCTACAAGTCAAGCACCAACTCAAGCACCAACTGTCACTGCTACTAAGAACATTAATCAAGCAGAAGCTCAAAATGAAAATGCACAAGTTGACGACGACGAATTTATCAACATCTTTAGTACACTGGTACATGAACAAGGGGAGACATCTTCTCGATATGTTGATTTGTAGAACATGCATACATTATATCAACGCCATCCCTCTTAACATCGTTGGACAAGAGATCATCCATTAGAACAAGTTATTAGAAATCCTTCTCAATCAATTAGAATAAGACGTCAGCTAGAAACAGATGGCGAGATGTGTATGTTCTCACTCATCGTGAGTCGAATCAAACCGAAGAACATCGAAGAAGCCATGGTTGATTCTGCATGGATTGAAGCAATGCAGGAAGAACTTCACCAGTATGATCGATTAAATGTATGGGAATTAGTGGACAGACCAATATGCAAAAATGTCATTAACATGAAGTGGCTCTGGAAAAACAAACGTGATGAAGATAAAACTGTAATCCGTAACAAAGCTTGTCTTGTAGCTAAAGGATATGGTCAGTAGGAAGGAATTCATTTTGAAGAGTCATTTGCACCAGTTTCTCGGTTGGAAGCTGTCCGGATATTCGTTACGTATGTTGCACACAAATCATTTCCAGTATACCAGATGGACGTCAAAACATCATTTCTTAACGGACCTCTGAAGGAAAAAGTGTACGTCAATCAACCAGATGGATTCGTAGACCCATATCATCCTGACAAAGTCTACCGTCTCAAAAAGTCATTATATGGACTCAAACAAGCATAAGAGCGTGGTATGATGAACTCTCTAACTTTTCGGTATCCAAAGCGTTCTCCAAAGGTTCTATTGATCCAACTTTGTTCATTACTAAAAAAGTGGAAGACATATTGCTTGTGAAAATTTACGTTGATGATATAATTTTTGGTTATACGAACCCAAAACTTTCTAAAAAGTTTGAAAAACTAATGCACATCAAGTTTGAAATGTCTATGATGGGGGAGCTAAAATTCTTTTTAGGAAATCAGATCCACCAATCCCCACGTGGTATCTTTATTAACCAAGCTAAGTATGCCCAAGAGATACTTAAAAAGCATGGTATGACCTCATGTCATAGCATTGGTACTCTAATGGCTACTAAACCCCTAGATACTGATCTGAGTAGAACTCCCGTTGACCAAACGAAATATTGTAACATGGTCAGGGCACTCATGTACTTAACAACAAGTAGACCGGATATTGTACATACAACATGTTATTGTGCTCGTTATCAAGCGAGACCAACTGAAAAGCACCTCAAGGAGGTTAAACGGTTCTTTTGGTACCTTAAGAATACCATTAAGACGGGAGTCGGTATCTAAAGGACACCAGTTTTGAACTAACTGCTTTTTCAGATTCAGATCACGCGGACTGTCTCGATACACGTAAAAGCACATTTGGTGGAATACAATTTTTAGGAGGTGATAAGCTAGTCAGATGGTCATCCAAGTAGTAGGACTGCACTTCAATATCTACAGCAAAAGCCGAGTATGTGTCTCTATCTACGTGATGTGCTTAAGTTCTCTGGTTGAGAACTCAGCTCACAGATTATGGCTTTTAATTTGACAAAATACCCATGTATTGTGATTTAAAGGCAGCCATAGCCATCTTGTACAATCCAATCTAGCATTCCCGTACCAAGCACATTGATGTCAGATATCACTTTATCAAGGAACAGGTTTAAAAGGTTATTGTTGAATTATTCAGTGTCGAAACTGAATACCAGTTAGCTGGCCTGTTTACTAAAGCTCTATTGCAAGATAGATTTTAGTATCTCGTCAGACGACTTGGTATGAGATGTTTGACTCTAGATGAACCAAAGGTTCTGGCAAACGAATCTACTTGATATTCATCAAACATCGATTTTTAAATATTTTTGAAAAAGAAAATACAAAAATATAAAACCTATAAAAAGAAAATACAAAAATATAAAAACAAGAAAAACAAGATATAAAATCAAAAAATTTCAAAATACCAAAAAGAATCTTCTTAAAATGTCTCTTGGAATCGATAACATTTATGTACCTAGAAATGTCGAACAACATTGACACGGGTGTGTATATGAAGTTCGAGCAAGAGTTCAAACGTTTCAAAACATGTCATTTCTAATTTTTTTTTATGACTTATGTACATTTCAGTGCATAACTCAGACCTCAATGTAAGGAAAGTGTATCTTTAAAGATAACTTATCCTATCAACGAGAAAGTCAAATTTTCTCGGGTCTTGGGCTCCTATACAAATCATTCAATGGTTTGAGCTCATGACAATGGCTTGTATATGAAAAACACATGATAGAAGCATTAGAAAGCCAATGGCTTGTAATTAAATGAGATTGCAACCCAGTCCCAACTGTCACAGGGGAGTGTACGCTTCAGTGCGCTTACTCTAAAAATAGAAGAGAAGTCTTCTATCAGGTTTTTAAAAACCGTTGAACCAAATTTTTCAAAAAGAACTTTCAATGTCAAATTTTTTAAAATATAATGTATGGTATCTTTCCATAATAAGTGGTATTTGTTAAAATTATGTGTTGAACACTCCCTTCCTTGATATTTTTAACAATTGGTACAATCATGCTCAAAAATGTCATTTTTCATAAGTGAATCAATTTCTGAGGGGGGGGGGAGCTTTTAAAACCAAAGACTTTAATATTTTTTGGGGTACATCTCATAAATTTCAATCTTATGTATCCAAAAATATTCAATGAAATTAAAATGTGGTACTTCAATGTCAAAATAAAATATACACTATTCACTAAGGCATCTCACTCCGTCTTTAACATATTTATGGTGTCATATTAGTTTTCTTTGTATTGTCAAGTTTTAAAAATCTTTGGTATCGCGTATATACTGTTGAAGGGGAGTATTAAGAAAAATGTTCACTAATTCATGCAATATTATGGTAACATTTTTCTTCTCATGAAACTTTTCATGTCTCAAATTTTAATCAATTGATATTTCAAATACTAAGAGATTTAATATTTTAAATAAAGGAAGAAAATTTGCTTAAAATGTGATCAAGAATAATGTGATATTTAAGACTCTAAGTGCATAACTCTTTCCTTCATGTGTGAAATCATTTCGAATATCAATGCACATGTGTAGGGGAGCATTTCAAAAGAATGAAACCCTCAAAGTGTTAAAACGTCTTGATTTCCATCAAACACTTTGATTGATTTTCAATGGTTTTATGGTTTCGATCAATATACCCAAAAACCAATTAACTCACCATGTCGATGAAGTCATAAGGTGGTTAAGTTTAGGTATAAGTCATATGATCCAACCAGAACCGGAGGGATCTATCCATGGACATTTCATAGATAGATTAGAAGTCCTTAGGTACGATTAGAGATGAATGAGAAAAAGGGAATGATGTGGACAAAGGCATGAGTTATCATCGAAACAATCACAACATGGTGGTAGTGATGACATCTTGGTAAACATTGAAGGGGTTGAAAAATTAAAAAGAAAAGTACGTAAAAAGAAAGAATCCCTTCATACAACTTAGGCAGAAACTGGGTCAATATATAATCTATTAAAATCACAAAGATGATTGTTGGTATTGAAGAAAGCCGTCATGGACCCAGTGATGCAATGCATAACCCTTCCCAGCCATTTGAGTTTCTCTCAAAAAACGTGTCTCATTTGTCATGGAGATACACGCATTATCTATTAACTTTCTCACTCCGAGTTAGTTGATATTGAATAGGTGGCAGTCTGCTCCAGCCTCCGATTACTAAAACCAAAGCACACAAATCGAGTCTAGAGCCAAGAGAGATTAAATTATAAATCTCATTAGGACACAATGTCAAAATACACTTGTTGAACACCATTAAGTTCATAAGTTATAACAAAGAGTCCTATGCATTATCCTTGTGATCTTTCCAGAACACCAGAGTGATACTCTTTAGTATTCATAGTGACGATGGAAATCCTTTTAGTGTCAACATCAAACAGCACTGCGGTAGGTGACTTGCAAGATTCTATATGAATCGAGCTTGTGCTAACTGGATATCGATTTTGGTCCAGTAAATGAATTGATGACTTAATCAAAAGACAGTAACTATATTATTCACTCTTATCGTGTTGTTTGCTTTGAGACGCTCCGGTAATGAGAACATGCAAGCATGGTGAATCTAGTACATCTGTGTTAGCAGATCCTATGCTTTAAGCTGGAAATCCTGTCAAGGAGGTTCTTCCAAATCGAACCTACCTGATCATAGGTTGGTCCTCATGAAACCATAGGTTATTGCAACAAAATCTCGACGAATGACAAAGCCATATTCGTCCATATCTGCTGTTTATTACTAACATTCAATTGCAGGCACAAACGTTGGTGTTGCAGCCCCATTCCAGCTAAGTCGGATTCATTACCACGTGCTCATACTCAAGCTTCAAAAGTCATACATCAAGCTTAAATGCAACAAGAATTTTATCGGTTAGAAAGCTCAAGTTCATGTCAAATTCAGCAACTCTGATAATCACAAACTTCCTCATCATCAAAGATCTTCAAAGTCAAATTAAGAATCGTCTTCTACGGAGATTGTTAACCAAAGAAACATTCAATAGAAGAGATTGTTAGCCTTGATGAAGAAGAGGAGGTTGAAAGGTTTCTAGACATGTATGAGCATGTCGGTCAAAAGCACAAGTTGATCAAGAAAATCAAATCAAGCTGATTCAAGACAAGGAGATGATGCAAGATTAAGATCTCAAGAACTTAAATTCAATTGACGAAAGCTCAAGATCAAGATCACAAAGCATGAAAGAACAAAGCTGTTACAAACAAGAAATGACAAAGACAACACCAAAGAAGGCAAAACTAAAAAGTCAAATCAAGATAACCTCTAATAAGAATGTCAACATTGGGGAGATAAAAGTCGACCTCAACTTTGAGGGATATTATTAGCCTTATTTTTATATAAGTCGAACAAGAATGTCGTCGGTCGTCTTTGTAATAATTAGTCTTGTATTGTAATAGGCTAGTCGGGTTTAACAGGCTTGGACTTGAAGATAATATTGTCTATGTTTGGGGCTAAAGCCCAACACAAGCCAAGCCTGGCCCATAAGAAAGCCCATACGCCTATGTCTAGGGTATGTGGCTATAAATATAACCCTCTCCACACATGGAGAGGGTGTTGGGCATCATTTGTATGTATGTAACCATACCAAACTCTCTCCTTTCAATCTAATATTCTTCATTTCCTTCTCTTTACTTTTCTCTCATTATATGTGCTTATTGGATTAAGTATTTAGGATAACACACTCCCAACTACTTGATTGGAAGAATGCCAACAGAAAATGGCAAAATACTAAGGATAGTAGACTTAGAAGAAGCAGAAACATTACCAAAGGAAACCATGCTCTTCTCCAAACTAGACTTTAAACCAGAAAACCTAATGAAATCCAAAGTAGACTTAACAATAGCCACAAAACCAGGATCACCATGAGAGAAAATCATCAAATCATCAACAAAGCACAAATGGGTGAACTTAACTTTACTAAACCTAGGAGGACCACTATTTCTATGATAGTTCCGAATAACTCCTAAGATAACAAAATATTATCACTAATCTGTCTTGAAGGGATAAAAGCACTCTGATAATCATTGACCAAAGCATTCAAAACCCCCTTAAGTCTATTAGCAATAATCTTGCTAATACACTTATTGATGACATTACAACAAGAGATAGGTTTGAAATTAGAAACTCTCCTAGGGGTTTAAGATTTAGGGACCAAAGCAATAATAGTAGCATTAATATCCTTGAGAAGCTTACCATTAGCAAAGAAATCCAAAATAGCTTAAGAAAAATCATCACCCACAATTGACCTGGCAGATTTGAAAATTTTAGAAGAAAAACCATCCGGACGAGGGGCTTTATCAACTTCCATACCAAAAAATTCCACTTTGATCTCATCCTTAAAGATGATCGCCTTCTAATACACTATATATATATAATATAATATATAAGTATATAAGGAAAGTAACAATTATAGTATAGTAAGTATTTTCCGTCGGGTTCTAGATACGAACTTTTAACCAAAGCACTTTCAAAAACCTTCCGGGTCGTTTCCTCGGCGAGAGGTGAATGGAAATCTACGTTCAAGTTGGGAATCGAGCTTGATTGTCATTTAAGTTTTTTTTTTGTTTTGGTTTTAAACTATTTTTATACTGAAATTAAACTAATATTAATTCTAAGATTTAAAATTACAAGATTATACTAAATTTGATTTAAAAGATATAATTGACAAATATGCTTGCTAAGTGACGTGAAATGTTCATCAAGTGCGGGCTTAGGTTTAACGAATTAAAATCCTTAGAAAACAAATTTCGAGAAATAAAATGACAAGTAAAGTAAAATGCTTTTTAAAATAAATAACAAGTATTTAAATTGCATTAAAAGTAATGACTATTAATTTTTTAAACCTTTTTAAACCCGCACTTAAATTCCAAATCACTAATCACTTAGCAAACACAAGTAAACTACTCACTACTCATAACGAAATTCAATTTAACAAACATAGCGTTTAACGACAAAAATAAATCTATACTAAGCATGGCAAAAATCAAATAGGCAAAAATATTATAAAGTGATAAAATAAATCTACTCTAAGTATTGAAAAAGGATTAGGAAATGGAACCAAATTGGAGACCCGCAAGTAAACGAATACCACCCGATTTATTTAGCTAAAGCAAATAATCAAATTCGGTCTAGCTAAATAAACCCTTAAGCTCCATGCCTCATGAGTTGACCGGTACCAAAAGACAACACAAAATAAACAATACTGTTAAAATAGAATAGTTAACAATGCAAAGCAATTTCACTTAATCTATTACCACTTGTCCCAAATTGAATCTCATAAACCTAACGCAGCCTTCGTGGCCCAGTTTAAAATCCTACAACCCAATCACAGCCCAGGAGACTATTTCAAGCCCAAAAGATCAAATTAGGCCCAAATGAGATTTATGAAACTATTTCAACCTATAACACTATACTAACACTTGAATAATGCTAACCATGCGATTTAAATAGCTCTTAAGATATCTAATAAACAAAAACTAGTATTAATGTGTCAAAATTGATTTTAAACACAAGATCACAAGTAGGTTCGAAAGTCCAATTAGCAATGAGATACTAGCTTTAATTTACGCAACAAAAAGAAGTTTATTAAGCTAAAACGAAATCTAAAGTGATAAAAACTAGACTAATAAGCTTATAAACAACACTAATAAGCACTAACAGGCTAATCGGAAACAACATATAGGAATTTAAAAGCACTTAGACAACTAATTTCTTAATTTCGTATGAACAAATAAGCCAACGAACCAAACAAGCTAACCAAATAAGCTAGCTACCAACTAAATAATTAGAAATCATTATTTTGACCTTTTAAACTTATTTCTAAATCAAATCCGAAAATGAATAAGCTAAAACACCTTTTTCGAGCTTATGAAATAAGCTCAAATTGAGAAAACAGGATCTAAACGTTTTTATTTAGGTTTATCTATTTAGGAGCTCATTAATATTTGATAATAAGATGATATTTGAAAAAGGTTTCGGAAATAAAAGCCTGAATAAGCTGATTTTAGCTTATTTGAGCTTATCGTGTTTAAAACAATCAAAAGCTAATTAACCACAACCATATAAGCTCAAATAAGCTTATAGGATCTAATCAAATAGATTTTGAGAGATTTTGAAACGATAAGCACAAAAGATAAGCACGCAAATAACTCAAACGAAAATTTGCTTATTAATAAGCAAATGATGATTTTGAAATTAGAACAAATAAGCTTGTATAAATGAAAAAAAACTTACATTAAACTTTGAAAATAATCCGTTTACAATAAGCCTACACTATTACAATAAGCTAAAAATTTAATCTAAGCTAAACCTACTCTAATAAGCTAAAATAAGCAAAACTAAACTAGGAAAAATAAAGTCAAAAAAAAGATAAAGAGAGGGGGAGCGGGTTGCTATTTATAGCCACAAGACGGTAAAAATTGTAAATTTCATCTAATCGTTGGAGTATTAATTGGCCAATCATTGGCTTGGGATTTGTATCACACGGATCGCCGCTTTGAATGAGAGAATTTGGCCATTGCATGGCTTACACGTGGCCTCTTGAGTGCTTCCTTTATAAGCAAAGAATTGTATCCGTTTGATCTTATTTGATAGTAAAATGAATACTCAGTTTGAGAGATAATACAAAAACTTCGCCATGTGGAACATTTTAATTCGCCCTCTTCTTGTGAGTGGAGGCTCACGTGCGAGCTGTGATTTAATTAAATCACACGTGACCTTTGCATGTTACTTGTATTCCATTGCTTGTACAAAAGATGTATAAATTTTGAGAAAGAGATAGCTATGCCATGTGGCGGATTTTCATTGGCTCTCCCAAGTGATAGTGGAATGGCATGTGATAGGGTGAGAATTATTTAAGGGTCACGTGCCCTTTTATTCTTCAATTCTTCAATTTCATTTCATTTCATTTCATTTATAACTTAATTTTGGGCTTTATTATAGGCTAAGATAATAATGGGCTGGCCCGACCCATTTAAATGGGTTACGGGCTGGCCCAATAAAATCCGAAGGCACCCTTGGACTCGTTTTCTCGCGCTCTTTTCAATCCCGTGCTCGATTTTGTCCGATTTTGTCTTTGTTTTTGTCATTTTCTTGATATTCGGTACCTTCACATACAAAAACACAAAAACAAACATATATTTGCAATTTTTACACGTTTTTGGTTATTTTGGGTCGTTTTATATGGTAAAAGGTATGTATAAATAGCAAATACCAATAGGCCTCACCATGAATTCAGCATCCTCCATAGAAAGCTTGTTAGTGAATAAATGAGAAGGATTAGGAATAAAATAAACCATTTCACTCCTACCAAGAATTTGTAAAGTATCTTACAAATTGCTCTCCTACACTATCTCTAGAGAAACCATTTCCCTCCAAGTCTTCCACAAAGTCAATCCTGCTTCTATTCCTTCTTTCTTTCATTGCATTATGAAAGTACTTAGTGTTGAAATCACCTTCACTCAACCATGAAACTTTAGTTTTCTGCTTAAGAAATAATTCTTTATCCTTAACAACATAAGTAAAAGCATTAAGCAAGCTAATTTCTTTAATCCCTCAAGTCAGCATTAAGAGGATCCTTAACCATCTCCTCTTGAACCTTACATAACTTCTTTTTTAAATTATTCACATTTACAGTTAGACCCCCTTAAGAATACTTTAACTTCTTGAAAGGCTTCTTTAATAACTTGAGCTTAGAAGCTAAAGAAAACATAGAATAACCAGGCACATCCATATCTCAAATACTCTTCACGATAGGTAAGAACTCAGTTTTAGAAGCTAAAAAATTAACAAACTTAAATGGGTTAGGCTTAGAGCTAGAAAAACTTAGGATATTAGAATAAAGGGAGCATGATCAGAACAAACAAAAGGCAAGAAAATAACACTTGAATTAAGGAACTTATCCAAAAAATCCATATTACACATCACTCTATCCAACTTTTATAACAACCTATTAGCATATTTAGGAATTTTGTTTCAAGTAAACTGAAGCCTAGACATGACTACATCACTTACTTCAATTCTGGAAACATAATTTCTGAACTCTTCCATACCAACACTCACTGCAGAACTACCAAAAGACCTTTCACTAGGATCAAGAATCATAATGAAATCTCCTAACAAAGCCCAAGGAGCACCTCTAACAGCAATACTATGTTTAACCAAATCCTTCCACAAAGTTCTCCTACCCACTTCCTTATAATGGGCATAAATTAAAGAACAAAAAAACTTCTGGCTACCATTAACAACTTTAATAAAAACAATCATAAACTGAGAAGACTGACTATGGAGCATAATTCTAACAGCATTAGGGTCCTATCCAACCACTATACTAGTCCCACCAACATAAGAGGAAGCATTATAAAACCACTTCCATCTACCCAAAACCTTATTACAAGTTCTAGCCAACTGATTCTTTTTTAACTTAGTTTCAAGCAAAGCACAAAAACTAAAACCACCATTACTAATTAAATCAATAACTTGATTTTGATTAAGGTCATTATTGAGACCTCTTACATTCTAAGAAAAGGCATTGAGATTCATTAAAACCATGGTCTTCATTAATCCCACCATTCTCTACATCAGGGATTACATCATCAACATTTTCAAGCCTCATTTCAGCAGCCATACATTCATTCTCTGACTCTACTTCATCATCTTCAACATAAGGCTCCATACCATACTTAAGACAATTATTATAAAATAAATCTAATTGGGCAAGGGACCAATTAGACCTAAATGACCTAGATAGGTAAAGTCCATATTTCATTACTTCAATAACTTCATTTTGTAACTTAGGCCAAACAACATTCATGTACTCATTATCAACAGAACTAATAAAGTTATCCTCCTTATCAACTATATCCTAGCCTCTAAAACTTGAAAAGAATTAGCAACAGGAACATTCTCACCCAAAGAGTCTTCAGCCTTAAGAGAACTAGAACCTCTAATTAACACCTTAGGTTTAGAATTAGCATTATATTTAGAGTTTAAGGAAGGCTTTTGAACCATACATGAATCAACATTCCCCACTTTACTATTAGTATTACCCTTCTGAACATAACCAGAATTACCACTAACTCCTTTAGCTTTTTGAAAATTTCCATATTATTTAGAACCACCACCCTTATCATTCTTTTCTTAATTATTATACCCTCTCCCACCAGAATTAAATCTACTATTAAATCTATAATCACCCTAAAACCCTTTATTCTGAAATGAGTTGTTAAAACTTTTACCTTGAAAATTATTCTACTTAACATTACTCTACATTTCCATAGGTTTCTTCTTCTTACCAATAACTGTAAATCCATCACCCTTATCATTCCCTTCACTTTCCATACTATGCATAAATTTATTAACTTTCAGAACATCTTTCAAAACCTTAGCATCAATCTCTTCATCTATTCTAGGCCTAATTTTACATGCCACAGAAGAATGACCAAAGTTTTACAAAAAGAACATTAAGGGGGCTTCCATTGATACTTAACTTCCAGCCTGCCAATTCTAGAAGGCCTATACCCAATCACATGATATTCAATTTCAAGAAACTGAGGCAATTCTTCATCAACAGAAACCTCCACAAAAACCCTAGCAAAATCAAGCTTTCCTGACTTCTTCAAGCACCTCTCCTTAGTAAGTTTGTCCATCAGCATAGGCTTACCAATACCACTCATAATTTTGCCAATACCATTACCATTACACAACTCCTAAGGGATACCATAAACACATACCCAAAATGGAATAGTACTAGGTTCAACCTTCTCTAACCATATACCAGGCTCCCAAATATTTAATATAAGTAAAAAATTATTAATCATCCAAGGACCACTCTCCAAAAAAGCCTTCATACCCTCGTTATTCTTAAATCTGAAATAAAATAACCCCACACTAATCTTAGTGGTGTCTGTTATCCCATATACCCTCCACATTATGCTCAAATTAACATTCACAACCCTGTAATCCACTGAAGTTCCAACAAAATAACCATAGAGCTGAAGAGCACAAGCCTCACTACCCTTCTTTATATCCTCCACAGAAATAGAAATTCTCTTAGTCCCATTACTATGCTTAGAAACAAATTCAGGAACAAACTTCATTTGCAACTTCCTATCCTCCACCCTTCTTCATTTTCTCAGCAAAGGACTCTATATTAATAGACCCATCTAAGTTAAGCACATTGATACCGTATTTACTAGTAGACCAAATACTATTAGGCTTATAAAACAAACTAGGACCAAATTGAACCTTAGTTAAGCCAGTAGTTGGTCTATTAAGAATCCTTTTATTCCTCTACATACCACCAAACATAAAAGCAAAGCAATGATTCACACCTTCTATCCTATCCTCATTAGCTTTCCTAGTACTTTTAACCCTAACACGCTCTTCATCAGCCATGTCAGACTTACTAATACCATTACTAACTAATAAAGGATCTACATAACCATTCATAACACCTCCTTATTCTCTAAAAAATTACTATTACCCCCCCCCCTATCAAAAACCATAGATTTAATAGGATCATTAATGAATGAACCATCATTTTTACCAATCAAACAGTAACAATCATCTTTAACACTTTTACTAGTACTGATAACGCCCAAATTATACATGTTTTCGGTGGTGTTTATATTCATTTCTTATCATTTCTCGTGAACTTTCGATACTTAATAGCATGAAATACTTGCAGGTTCACTTGAAGACATCCCGAGCTTAAAATAGACAAAGATCGAATACTTATACACTTCAGAAATCAAGATGCAAGAAAAAGTTAAAGTCTCAAGCTAAAAGTGTAAAAGTGCGCCGCACTTAGCAATTGTGCATCGTACTTCTCCTCAAAGTCAAAGAATTAAAGACTTAGTCAAATTAAGGCATTAACTCCTTAAGTACGCCGAACTTACAAGATTATGCGCCGCACTTCCCGTCTGGCTACGAAGAATAAATGAAGTCATAAATACTACTACATTAACACCCTAAGAACGCCGTACAAATACTTTTGTGCACCGCACTTCTTCAATAAACATTAAATTACCTTCGCATTTAATCACCAAGTACGCCGCACAATTTATCTTGTGCGTCGCATTTTCCCCCTGAAATCAGCCTATAAATAGAGCCACAAATTCTTACACATATCATCATTCCTCCATACTCATCAACTCCTACAATAATTTCATCCAATCCTTCCCAATCAATCTCCAAGCATAAACACCACGCCTTTTAAAGAATCAAGATCAAACGATTAAGAACGGAAAAGAACACCATCCTAGTTTATTACAATAATGAAGTTTCTTATTGAATCAAGTTATGTTATGAACCACATAGCCATGAGAGGC
>BQNB010143233.1:0-14740 GCA_026074375.1 Tanacetum coccineum | reverse complement strand
TTATCTAAAGATCACTACAACAAAGTACTAGATGTAACATGAAGAATCAACAGACTGCAAGCTATAAGAGCTTAAGTCTAGTGTTTTCAAGGGTGACCTCTCTTATGGGGAGATTGTTAGATATGAGTAAAAGACCCGGTCACCCCGTATATTTATTGTTTATAATAGTTCGTAGTTTAATAGTTAATCATATATCTTTCGGTTTTAAGCCGGGTACTAATACCCGGTATTTTGTAAAAACTATATAAGCCTCTTCCAACTTTGGAAGAGGCAAGCTAGTCAATTTCATTTTCACATTAAACACATACACTCTCTCTCGAGAAAATCTCTCTCATGTGTTTCTCTCT
This sequence comes from Tanacetum coccineum, assembly GCA_026074375.1. Taxonomy (NCBI): domain Eukaryota; kingdom Viridiplantae; phylum Streptophyta; class Magnoliopsida; order Asterales; family Asteraceae; genus Tanacetum; species Tanacetum coccineum. Next base: position 14,393 of record BQNB010143233.1, on the reverse strand, counting down.
CTAGAAACTAGCCCAATCACAAGAATCATCACCGTGTTAGGAAATAAACGATCCTACAAATAGTCTTCTTTCTCTTTGAACCTTTACCTCTGCTCTTCTTGCGGGGGAATATGACCAATTGAGTATTTGTAGAACATTTGATATGATTCTGATCTCTTAATATCTTCAGATAGTATTGTATCAGGAATGGGAAGTCCATATTCCTGATAGTCTTCACCAATTCTGACAAACTTTAACCTGCATACAATACCATCGTCTTTGATAGTATGGTAGTGTAGATTATTGAGATTGGAAAAAGACTCGTGGTGTTTGAGGAAGTGATCAATGATGACTTTTGTGAATCAAGGATATGGCATATTCTCACGTCTAGACTTCTTCTCCTTCTTGTGATCAATCTGGTAAGTCAAGTCTTCCCAAATTAACTCAGGATAGTCGACATTCTCTCTTTTGAACATTCCCCACAGTATGCAACAGGTTACTCAAAAAAATGAAGAGTTTTGTCTACCTTAATTCTTCCAATGTCACATGCATATTTTTATTTGCCAAACACTTCTTCAGATTCGACATATGGAATGTATCGTGAACACTAATTAACTTTCCCTTATTTCCAAAACGTACTACACCTTTCCACGGCGACATTTTCAATAACACTTATTTTTAACTTCAAACTCTATTGGCTCTCACATATTGTCAGTATAGCTCTTTTGACGATCTCTAGCCGCTTTAAGCCTTTCTTTAATCAGTACCACTTTATCAATAGTTTCTTGCACCATTTTCGGACCAATCAGTCGATTCTCTCCGACTTTAGCCTAACGGACATGTGACCTACATTTCCTACCATACAACGCTTCAAATGGAGCCCATCGAATTCTCGAATGATAACTGTTATTATAGGAAAACTCAGCTAAAGGTATATGAGTATTCCAACTACCACCAAAACCAATCACGCACGCTTTTAATATATCCTCCAAAGTCTGAATAGTACGCTCATTTTGTCCATCTGTTCGAGGATAATAAGCCGTACTCATATCTAACCGCGTTCCTAAGGCTTTTTACAATGTTTGCCAAAAACGCAACGTAAATCGTCCATCTCGATCAGAAATAATCGACACTGGTACTCCATGCCTTGACAATCTCATCGATATAAAATCTTGCCAATTTCTCCATATTATAGTCTTCACGTGTCGCCAAAAAATGAGCTGTCTTGGTTAGTCTATCGACTCTTACCCAAATTATATTGTACCCACTCCTCGACCTCGGCAACTTAGTGATAAAGTCCATAGTGATTTTGTCTTATTTCCACTCGGGTATCTCTGGCTGTAGTAGCAAACCTGATGGTCTTTGATGTTTAGCCTTCACTTTCAAGCAGGGAAAAAGGTAAAAGAGAAAAAAAAACAAAAAGGGTGAAGAAGGCAAAGTCAAACACTTACTTACAGTGTAGCTATACCTTCTCATACGTGACCACCAATAAGCATTTCTCACACATCATAATACATCTTATCCGCACCCGGATGAATAGGTATCCCGTAGCATGATCCTCATCCATAATTATGGTCCTTACATCACCTATCAAAGGAATTCATATTTTATCCATAAAGTATAACCCTTAATCTTCGGTTGCCGTGATGCATATGCGATCACCTCGCTTCTCTGCATCAGCACACACCTGAATCCTTGATTTGACGCATCACAATAAACTACAAAGTCATTTGTTCCATCAGAAATGCAATATTGTGCTTCACACAGAGTTTCTTAAGTCTGAAGCTTCCTCTTGTTCCATGCCTCACTCATACTTTTGCTTCTTCTGCGTTAGTGTAGTGAGAGGTTTAGCAATCTTGGAAAAATTTGCGATAAAATGTCAATAGTAACCTGCTAACCCCAAAAATGATCGAATTTCAGATGGTGTTGTATGAGCTTTCCAATTCTTTACCGCTTCAATCTTACTTGGATCTACGTGAATACCATTCTGGTTGACCACGTGACCAAGGAAATGCAATTCTTGCAACCAGAACTCACACTTAGGGAATTTGGCATACAACTTCTCCTTCTTCAGCAATTCCAACACCAACCTCAAATGAACCTCATGTTCCTCCTTAGACTTTGAGTAGATCAAAATGTCATCAATGAAAACAATGACAAACTTATCTAGGTATGGTTTACAACCCTGGTTTATCAAATCCATAAAGACTGTTGGTGCATTGGTTAATCCAAAAGGCATAACCGTAAACTTAAAATGTCCATATCGCGTTCTGAATGCGGTATTTGGGGTATCATCCTCATGCACTCTAAGCTGATGATAACCCAACCGAAGATCTATCTTAGGAAAATAATGCGAACCTTGCAATTGATCAAACAAGTCGTCGATCCTAGGGAGTGGATAACGATTCTTGATGGTTAGATTGCTCAACTCTTGGTAGTCTATGCACATACGAAGTGAATCGTCCTTCTTTTTCACAAGTAACACAGGTGCTCCCCACGAAGAGTGACTTGGTCGAATAGAACACACATCAACGAATTCTAAGGGTTTTTTTTTTGTTTTTATGAAAAAACTATCGAATAGGGTAACAAAAAAATATCGAATCAAAGGCTAGAAAACATATAAGGGATTTCACATATGAAAATAGACGTGGATCAAATGACATAAGAATCCTTAAAAGAAAGGATATAATATCTATACCGATAGGAAACGCAAACAAAAAGTCAACAAAGCGTACCAAGACAAAAGGAACACATATCGAATAATGATAAATACGAAAGATAGAATTCTTATACCAATATCGACTTTACTCGAAAGAACCAATTAAATACTGTTTAAAAAAATCATTTTGAACAATAAAGAAAGTCGTTTAAAAAAAAATCATTTTAAATATAAGAATCGTCTTAAATATAATCTTTATAAAATTCATTTCAAACATGGTTGTCATAAAAATCCAGAGACATTTATTTAACAGTGTATCGCATCTTACCCAAATAAATTACTTTAAACATACTTTTTATAAAAATAAAATTTATCAAAACAAGCATATAAAAATATTATCATATCTTATTCATAAATATTATCTTAAAAAATAGTTTTGACAGTCAATCAATTATCATACTGTTTCATAAAATTTTGTTGTGAACATAGTTTCTCAAAAAAATAAAGAGATATTTCCATAAAAGTGTTGTATTCGTAAAAATTATTTCAAAAATTAGTTTTCCCCAAACCTCATCAAGATATAATTCAATAGGATTTTTATTGTTCGTCCTCAATATAAAATATGTAACTCAAAAAAGGAAATCGTAATACCCAGAAGGGATTGCAAAATACCATAAGAAATCTAACACAATCTATTGCTTGAAGGCAAAAGAAAGTACAAAGAACCATATAATCAGAATAACAGTCAAACGAACACGTACAAGTGAAATTCATGCAAAGACATTACAAACCAAAAGAAGAATGTAATGACTCATCCGTACTAACGATCAAAATAAGAACCATAGAAAAGAAACGGTACTAACATGTCGCAAACATGTTACGAAAACTAAAGGATGTAAAAAAACAAGGGAGTAAACATCCAAACTAATATGTTATGAACAATTAGTGCTTGAAGGAAAATTAATAATACACAGCAAGAAAAGAACCAACTGAAACGTACCAATATCCAAAGAAGTAAATCCGAACAATATATATCAAGACACTTGATGTGTTGTAGTGTAGGGTTGTTTTTTATATGATTCAAGTTTTAAATTTATATTTTGCCGACTCAACCAAAAACAACACTTTAACGGGCAGTGTACCCGATCGGTAGTAGTTTTGTGGTAAGTAGGGTGTCGATCACTGAAAGCGAGGTTAAATCTATCAATTTAATTAATATCTTGGTTATCTAATCTATGTTAATTCTATTCTAATCCTATGTTAAACCTATGTCAGTCTAAATCCTAATTCTAATAGAAAAAGGGGGTTTTCAGCCTGAGAGACTGACACGAGTTTTGGTTGTGAACTACAAAAAAAATCAATTCAAGACACTTTAACCCACACAAGCTAATTAACAAAAGATAAAAGAGCGGTCGAACCTTATATAAGAAAACTGTATTAACCATTATTAATCCGATTAGAACGTCTCGAGGTGGCATATCATTCTTAAGACTTAGGCGTTACATCATCCTAAGACCTAGACACGTTAATTCTGTCACAATTAAAGCATCTGCATAAAGCATCCTTATTTGCTGATTATAATCTATCTTAGGGATTAAAGCAATGGTGATCTTGTTAAACCCTAGCTCATAGAGACTTTACCCACTTACCGCTTAATGGCAATCTATACACTAGTAGTCCACTTGTCCAACTATCCAATGGAATTAGAACGTTATTTGTTGAATTATCTAGGTCACCTGCTAGTCAACACGATCAATAAACCATTGGCAATATCCAATTAACTAGTTAAGCTCGAAGCGTATCCTAGACACAGACTTAGAAGGACAATATTTGTGTAACTATTTTTTGGGTAAAAGGGACTTCACCCTGGTAAATTAATATTTGTGTAACTATTATTCTAGGTGTATAAATTACTATATGGAGAGCTATCCCGGACTCTAGATCCGCTTGGTCCACTTAGCTAGATCCAGTTGAATGATAGGTCGCATACAAAAGCGCGTAAACAAGTATAAATTGATAAACATAAACAAGCATACAACGATAAATCAAGAAATCGATATAAACAAATACAACATACAGATTCTCATAATGAATAACAAATACCCGAAGGTATTAGCCTTCAACGTCATAAAAAAATACAAGAGTAATAATTTAGCCAAGGTAAACTAACCGAGTTAACGAATGATACCAAAAACTGAACGATTACAAAAGTATATGGAATTACACGATGTCTCCTATGGAATTGAATACGTTGCTCGACCTCTTCTGCTCTTTTTCTCCTCTAAAAATCGACTTTTGTGGTTTAGGTATCGAGAATATGATTTAGCACACTTAAAACTCATTTTTGAGTTTTCTATTTATAATGTCTGGAAGTCGGTTCAATACGGCGTATCCAATGGGTTGGATATGGCGTATTGGGGATTTCTTAGAGTAGGGACCACGTTTGATATCTTCCAGAATATTATATTGATTCCATATCTTGAATATGGCGTATTGAGTCCTCTGGATACGGCGTATTGATCTTTAATCTTCTGTGGTCTTTTGGTGAGTGCAGGCACGGATACACCGTATCTTCTTGATGGATACGGCGTATTGGTACCTTCAAATAGTAAATCTTCAAATATCTTTAATTTAAGCTCCAGAAATGCGCGCCTTTTGCCATGTTTCACACAAATATACTCCATAATTACTGCAATTCTCTAAATTAAAAGATTAAGTAATAATTCTTTGCAATAACTATACAAAATGGGTTAATATCATGGGATAAACGATGCTATAAAAAAGACGTTATTTGATGTCATCAACACTGAATGGGGAAAATAGATCATCCGTACCGACAAGGCACGAACCAGGAATCCTAAAATGGCAGTAAGATCTCCGAATGAGTAATCGAGCAATCGAACAACCCAATAATAATAATAGCAGTAATAAACAGGTATTCGGTATCGCAAACGATAGATAAAGAGGAAAACTTACTATCTACGCAACTGAGCCTAACATAATTGCTCATCAGGTAAAAGAAGGATTCCAATAACTATATAACCATCCTTATCAATATCACACATATCACAACATATTACTCTATCACTTAACAAATAAACACTAATCAATGCAATCATGGTCACTAGTCTACGTGTGTGATGCCTTTATAATTATGTTGGCCACCCATAATTATAACCGCATCCTTTCACACGTGTACTTATTTCCAAGACTACACATCTCAATGATAACACACATATAAGCACATATACCACATTTCACATCTCACACGACTCCAATTTTACACAACTACGATGCTCTATCAAAGAAATACTTATTTATATAAAACTAAAATCGAAAACGAAAGAAAACAAAAAGCCTCATAGTGCCCGAAAATACAAAATATCAAAAAAAAATCATCAAAAATAGCAATATGTCGAGGTAAATGACAGAATAAGCTTATGCTGGCCTCCGCGTGGGTTCGACTTTGCTTTCGCAAAAGTCACCCGACTCCGTGAGTCCAGGCCTACTACGAGCATCCGACAGGAGATCTGAGTTGGCCTCCTTCCCCGACTCTTTAACTACCCTTCTTCCTTCGGTCCCTCGAGAGGCTCCTCCTCGATTGGCTCCTCTTCTGAATTTTCTGCTATCGAGTAGCTCATAGGTCGAAATAAAACTCAGAGTGAAGTAAGAAAACAAAACGTCTAGATAGCTAAACATATAGATCCTATTATGCTGCTATACGAAGGACTCCTAGGTTATAGTCTAGGTCAAACCACTTACTTCTCTATAACCAAAGGCTCTGATACGAATCTGTCACACCCCGCTAAGACGGAAACGCGAGGCGTAACAAGAATGAATATCATCAAAACACAATGGTGTCTATATAGAGAACTACAATGCATAAAAGAAACCAAGGTATAGACATAAAGTGTCATGAAAATACCCAAACAAACATAAAAGATAACTAGCGTCTTGTATTAAAGCAAAAGGGGTTCACGTCAATAACAAGACATGCAAAACATCCAAAATAAACCTAAGCAATTCAAATCAACAACATTCAATACATCCATGCATGAAATAACTTAGGAGATTTAAACTCACAAGCAACCTATGGTCTCTCTAGCCACTCCTCTTATTCTTAAGATCCTCATGATGCTCACCTGAAAATGATGCTTAAAAACATCAACACAAAGGTTGGTGAGAGTCATAGGTTTAGACACACAATTCAAACTTTCAATCAATTACTGTGATTAATAAAACAAGGTAGGACAAATGTGAACTATCATGAACTTATGCTAACATGCAATCCAATCAACAAAATCATATACTAGGTAGGCGTACCCCTCTGATCCAATCAAACACTAAGTAGGCGTACTCATCCGATCCAAATCAATAACACTTGACATGCCAAACACAGTACGTGCAAGTAAATCACAATCCTTGACATGCCAAACACAATACATGCAAGTCATTCACAATCCTTGACATGCCAAACACTGTACATGCAAGTAATTCATAACCAACATGTAACACAAGGTCATATAATAGTCATACAATGTCCACACTCAATTAAAACACATAATCACAGTAATTAAAACATTTCAAAACCATTTGCATCATTTCCATCCCAATTTAAAAACAATGTAAAAAGAGGGAATATGAAACTTACCTGATGCTCAAATGCAGCTTCCCAAATTTCCTAGCACAAAACTACACAATACAATATACACGTGTTACACGCGACTAAGCCAAATGCTTATGTCCATGTAACAATCATATGATAGATTTCTAAGGGGTGTACATACTCCATGGGAACCCTCTCATTTACTTATAAGTCTACTTAACTACATTTTACCCGAAAACGCAAAATTTTAGTGTCACTTTTCTAACTTTCAACCCTTATCTACCGAACCTAATAAATTCTCAAATAAATCATATATGTACATTTACGTATTTACTAACTACCTCATATTACCCAAAAGCTATACCCTTGTGCAAATGCCTCAAATAAATTCCCAACTCAAAAGTACCCAAATTCATATCTGAACGCGCACTAAAATGTTTGACCTTACTAACCATACTTAGACAACTAATCAGAAGCTAAAACTTTGAGAAAAGTTAATAGACATATAGAACTTAACTTTTTTGTTTTGGATAACCTTAATTAAAATTTTAAATAAGGGTTTTACCTCTCTAATTCTGACCCAAATTTGACCCGTATTTACTGTTTTGACAACTTTTCTTGCAGCTAACATTTAACTAACTTCGAAAACTCAAAATCGTTCGAGGCCAGACTTTTTGAAAAGTAGACTCTCTGAACTACAATTTAGGCACTAGAAACACCTCAAAACACGTTACCATCATTGAGATATCATCACTTGAACACATACCTAAAATCTGTCAAACCCTAATTCACAAACTAACACGATCTAACCCTAACCGTTTGCACCAAAATGATCATAATCAAACCCTAAACGCACTAGAATGATTATAACATCATTAATTACAGAAGTTTCACAAACCCTAAACCATCAATTTGATTGTTACATGATTTTTAAAACAAAGATTAAAACATATAGATGATTTAGATTATAAAAATTAAAACTAACTTAATTTTAACAAAAGATCAAACATTGATTTCTTGAGAGCTTGAAAAATCAATAATGGTGGCTAGGGTTTGAGAGGATATGTCGACACAGGCCAAAGTAAGGAAGGAAAAATACTGATTTTATTTTATAAAACTAAACTAGTTTTCTAGTCCAATTTGGACTCTCTTTTTTTAACGGATCCAAACTAAACCCTCTTTATAAATAATTTTTTTTATTATTAAATTTTCTTGTAAAATTTTGTTCTCCCCCCTATATTATATATATATATATATATATATATATATATATATATATATATATATATATATATATATATATATATATATATATATATATTTAAATACTAAACTATTTACTATTTATTCACCTTAAATAGTTAGATAAATACATAACTTAAAATAAAACGCCTACACTACTTATTATTATTTCTCCAAAATTATTATTTACTTATTACTTCATAAATAAATAATAAAATCTTAATTCACTAAATAATCTCAACTCGAAATTTAACAATACATACATCTTCAATTTTCCCGACGATAAAATAACGAAAATCACTATACTTCCGAAATCATTATCACATACGAAATGAAATGACTAAATCATTTATTTCCACTATTACAAACTCATATAATAACACATACCAAATCACATATATCACCAAATCTACTTACGCATATAAAATAAAACACATAAAGCTAGCTAGGTTAACACTAACGGTTAAAATAACCTCGTCAAACCACAGTTGTCACATTAGAAGTGTATAGCGTTTTCAATACCTGCAACGGAGTTCACAAACATTGGTGTCCTCTTGAAGACTGGGTCGATCCTCTCCATAGATGTAATCAGCAGCAGGAATACAGGTTCCGCAACTTTGGGCAGTTCTTCTGTAAGAACTTTATAGTTAATTTCTTTTACTTGATTATTCACCCCACCCATCTTTAAAAGCCATACAAAAAACTGTACCACCTCCTAATGAATGGAAGACCTGTAAACCTGCATGTCAAAAACCATTAGCATATTTCCAACCAATGATATCAAACTAAATAACAAATATTGATATATTACTTAAGCATAAGCAACAATAAATATGGGGCGTCGTAGCATGCCATTCGTGAGTTTTGAAAACGATAGGACTTCTTAAATGGTTCTTGCAGGCTCCCTTTCTGATATGGTGTATGTTGCTGATAATCTTTGTGCTGGGATCAGGAGCTGGTGTGCTGTTAGCTTTTTCCTGTGCGTCACACTTTCAGATTGCTGGCAGCCATCAGAACCTGTATGGCGGTATTGCTTGCAAATGATTCAAATTGCAGATGTGTGACTTATGGGTTGAAAAATCAAATCTTTATCCAGGTTATATATCTACATCAAAATTCCAACACAAACACTTTTATCATTAGCCCTCTACGTAATGGAGATGGTTTCACTCGGGCTGTTTCATCATTAGCCCTCTACGTAAATTAAAACAGTCACATAGAGAAATTTTTTTGGCACAAATGACTCAATGATCAGCGTCTAACATTGGTTGCATAACACTTACCTTGCAACCCCTGTTGTTGGCTCCCAGCACGTTGAATTCAAATCCCAGAACTAAATTGGAATCCGACAGAACTGAATTTGAATCTGACAAAACTGAATTTTAATCTTACGCACATAAAGCTATTTGAGTATATATAACTTACAACAGATGTAAAGGTGTCAAAGATACCATTGACAGCCCCACCATCTGGTTACAACCTGAATCCATGACTTCAAACCAAAACCAAAACAACAACTTATTACCAATTAGTCCTCTCCGTTACCGATTTTCCGACCAACTCTGAACAAAAAAATAATCATCACAAAGGAGTAGCAGTAGATCAACTAGTTACTCATATTGAATACAATACTAGTACTCTCTGATCTCCACTTACACAACTCGGCATCATCTTTTGTCAGCGTCTGACTTTTTCCTTGATACCATCACAACCTTTTGATAGTACCCTCACTTTTTATGGCAGCATGTGCTTGTTAAAAAGTGTCGGATGGCATACTGGATGACTAGTGCTCTGCCCAAAGGCTCACGTTTAGCGCTGTTACAAATAAGAGTCTCAATATATGATATCGGCTCGCAAATTTAATGTAACACAATTTAAAGTTGTGACCCACCATATGGAAACCTATCACATATGAGATTCCAAGTTCCGTTGGATTCAAATTCAGTTTCCTAAACCAAATATCAAATGCACATTGAATTTGGGGTATTTTTTCACCATTAACCTTTTTCTTCTACCCCCTCCACTTTTACTACCGCAACCGCAATCGCAACCACGTCCAATATCAAATCATACCAACTACAAAAAAGAACCACAAACTTTACAAAAACCACTAAACACATTGAAATTAACAAAACCCCTCAAATTATGATAAAACCCTAATTTAAAGAATCAATTTTTTATACATGTATAAGCTATAATAATTATTTTTGTATACATATTAAAGTTAAATTCAAACTATACATCACTAACCCGATTCAGTAATCCCTAAATCTACGAAACTTAAACCCTAAAAGTAAAATCAAAATAACAATAATTTACAATTAAGCATATAAAAATGTAAATTAATATAAACCAAATCAGATAAGAAAAAGCATTTACATAGGTATTTGTCACCGATCACTGCCCAATGACCGTATACTTTTTTGGGCTTACCGTTTTTGGCATTTGTGGTTTTAGTGAAAATTTTGGGACGGTGGAGGGTGAAGATGGTTCCAGAGAGTGTATGTTATCACTAGGAGGATGAATGCAGTTAAAAAAAGAGAAATAAATATGGGGCTGGTGTGTTGAGACAAACGGACCAACAAAAAAGGCCTCAAGAATCCCAAACCAATAAAGGCAACCCACAACATGCTCCATAGTATTATGATTAATTAATCAAGTTATTTTCAAAACATTTATAAGAATAGAAATAATTTACGTACGTTATAATTGCTTAATATTATATCAAATGCTTACTCAGAGAAACATGTGGATCCTCAATCCCTTCTATGGACTAATATGTGAGTATTTTTGAGTCGATTTCAGCCACTACCACATAACATAACAGTCCAATGCGACACGTTTTTTCGTCAAAAATTCATCGGTAATAGTCGTTTCCAATAGATTTGTGACGAATATAGGACGTCGGTGAATTCTCGTTGGTAACAGTCATTTCCAACAGATTTGTAAGGCAAACCAATCTATATTTTAGGGAAGAAATTGAAATTTAATACATTAAAATTAATTACCAGGATTTTCTCAACTTAAGATTTAGCCAACAATCGTTGATGCTTAAGAACTTGATTCACTAATATGTTGTCGCTACCACTTGCCATTCTAGCACCACTATATTGTCAATTCATCATCCTGCAATTATAACAGAATTAAGTGTCTATCCCATAGGAAAATTGTCTAAATTTACTAATTAAGCATGATTACTTTCAAGATAATTCCACCAATATAGCATCAACAAAATAACTAAAACCATGATTAGTAATCACCACATATATTTAGTATTTGAAAATAAAGCATCACTTAATTCGAACATTCCATAATTGAATAGTTTTCTAACCCGATGCAGTGATAATCAAATCAAAATGTTAGGATCCAACCACATCCTTTTAGCTCAAGGTCTTTAACCATGCTTTGCTGCAAATCCAAACACCACATGTAAAATTATGCATGCACATCCAACAAACACCAATGAATAAGTTGTTTATAAGGGGGTGTTTGGCATTAGGTTCTCAAAGTAATCATGTGATATGAGATAATTAACTTTTACAAAACTTATTGTACATATATCACTTTAGTGGTTTCTAAAGGGGTGTTTGGCATGTAATGACCTTTGAAAAACAAATTGAAGAAGATAAAAGTTTAAAACATCACATGTAGGAGATTCTAATGCATCTCTTGATTTAGCAACTTTTATATTGATAGTGTCCAATTTTATGTGAAAACAATTGAAAGAATCTTAACCAACAATTAAGTAAAGAAAATATCAAACAATAAAAATAATAATCCAACACAAACCTGTGCATCTTGTATCAACCGCCAATGTCCATGAACAATATGATTATTAATAGATAAAAGTATCACAATCATCACATAACAAATTAATTTGAACACAAAATTAAAATAATCACTAACCTTATAAATGGATGCTTTTGAACATAACATCAATTGATATCCTGTTAAAGATTGATTAGATTTATGTATGTTTATCCATTTAATCATGTTTTTTGGTCGATATAGGTAGATTCGATTGGTTTTTCAATTTGATTAGGGTTTTTGGGTTCATAAATATTGCGGGTTTTTTGAAAGTGATGAAATTGAATCATTATAATTTGATTTTGAGGGTTGTTTTGATGATTTTGACTCAAAAACCGCTGGTAGTTTAATTTCGGTATTTTGTACGGCATGAAGTTTAGTTTTTTTTTTATAGAATAAATATTGAAGAACTGAGAAGCGTTGATTATTTTTTGTGGGACACGTGTCATTTTGTGGGTATTTTATTTTGAAGATCATTTCCTATAAAACTTATTTTATATAGTAGGTAGATTTTAAAATTGCATTGCACTTCTATGATGTTTATAAATAGTTGTATCGTAAACTGCATAGCTACAAGTATTTAGGAGTGTTAATACATGTGTAGTGTCAATATGGCTACTATTTTATATGTTATGTAGCTATTGGTAGTTCTTAAATCTCTAATAATTTTATTTTTGTGAAGAGCCATAGAGCGCGTTGATTTTGTCTATTAAATTATATATGTCATAGCAATCCAAATGTTAAATCTTTCTTACATATTCATGGCCTTATTGTGTGATTAGCATTATTTTAGGAATTCTCTTAAATAAAAGCTGAAAGATGTGTCAAGACTGGACCTTGAAGGACTAGAGATGTATTATTAGAGAAACCCTACTGCTTATATTAACCCACAATCTTGTAGGCTTAGACACACTAAAAACACATACAATTGTCATTTGTTATTCAATTCATATTTACACAAACCTCACACATTTGTGTATTCAATCATTTACGTTTCATCTTTATTGTGATTGTCATATTGGAAATCATTATGCACTGTAAATATTTGATTATAATCAATAATTCAGTCACGACTTACTCATATTCTTCTTGTTCTCCTCGATCGTCTAATGTGTATTAAGTGGCTTATTGTACTATGATATTCTATTATGGTACGAGAGACAAGGTTGTCATCGTTTTCGCTCAGAGAGTAAGTTGATTTGAAATCTGATTTAAATTTTCAAAATTCGGGTTTCAAATAATTTGAGGGTTTTTGAATTTTTTTTTTGGGTAAAGGGTTTCTCCCGTAAATTTATTATTTCAAAAAACGATTCAGTACAACAAATGTAGGTGAATCCCACATCTCAGTTTTCTTCCTCAAGCCTGATATACTCCTCTATAGTAATGTTGGGATCGTCCATTTTAACCTATAATAAATTCGCTAGGAAAGAAAATTGTCAAATAGCTTAATACGCCGTATTCAGTGAACTAAATACGCCATATTAATAAATACGCTGTATTGGTTTAGAAAAAATAAATTATACGCCGTATCCAATAAATTGAATACGCCGTATTGAGTATTCGACTCAGAAAGTTACAGCGAACTATAATAATGCACACAAACACACAATATGCAAAAATATACAATGCAAAAATAAAACACACAAAATAAACAAACAAATATGAAAATTAATCTAAACTAAATTAAATCTAAACTAAAACACTAATAAAAAAACATGAATTAAACAACTTAACCCCCCGATAGCGGCGCCAAAAACTTGATGTGTCATTGTGTAGTGTATATTTTATTGATTCAAGTTTTAAATTTATATTTTGTCGACTCAATTAAAAACAACACTTTAACGGGCAGTGTACCTGATCGGTAGTAGTTTCGTGGTAAGTAGGGTGTCGATCACTGAGAGCGAGGTTAAATCAATCAATTTAATTAATATCTTGGTTATCTAATCTATGTTAATTCTTTCTTATCTAAAGCTATGTTAAACCTATGTCAGTCTAAATCCTAATTCTAATGGGAAAAGGGGGGTTTTCAGCCTGAGAGACTGGCACGGTTTGATTGGTGACTACAATCAATTCAAGACACTGTTACCAACGCAATCTAAT
>BQNB010143231.1:0-17020 GCA_026074375.1 Tanacetum coccineum | reverse complement strand
GGTTCTATAAATAACGGGATTTTCTATCTTAATCTCTTAACCAAAATATACAAGAATCATACACATTCAATATTCTAGTGTTATACTTGTTTTCATATATCCATGACTTCACAAAATTACAATAGTGTTGGTTAGTGAAAGTTAGTCACCTTCTAGCCAAAATTGTTGAAGGGATCCAAGTTAGTAGTAGCCAATATAGTCTCATCTTTTAATCCATCTTCTTGAAACTTTGGGGTTTACTGCTTGCGAATGCTAACCATACGACTGTACCAGTGAGGTAAAAGAAAATCGATGGTGCAAAGAGTGACATCTACATGAAATAACAGTAGATTTATTTAAGTTACTTTTGATGAAGAAGTGAAGATTAAGCAATGTTTGATGAAACTTACACCCCATGAATGAGTTGAATCCAGAAGATATCCGGTGAGAGCAACACCTATAATTCCAGGAACTGCCCCTACAGTATTCGTAATTCCCTGAATGTACGAAACAAAGTCTCAGGATGAAATATGTAATTGATATTTCATGTAGTCAAGAGTCATTAGTACAATGAATATACCAAAAGTATGCTTGCGTATTCAGGTGAAATATCTTGGTGCGTACAATAAAGTCCTGCAACCAAACAAACAACGATGATACTAAGTCTTTTTCATGAAAGAAAATGAAAATGCTTGAAAATACCAAATTTGATGCCTAGTTCAGCACCTGATAAGGCAAAGCTTGATAGTGCTATACCACCAGTAAGGATAGTGACAACTTCCCATGGTGGCAAACCCAAGTCCACAGACGATAAAATCATACATGCTGCAGGAGACAAAAATGCTATTGTTTGGCAGATCTTGCGTACCTACATGAACAATAATCAAGCACAGATGTCGAGATTCTAAAGTTGCGGGTCATATAGCGGTAGCTAAATGGGCAGGTTGAGTAATAGTAAAACATTTGTGCTGGTCGAAACGGGTCAGGCCGGGTTGACACAAAATACTACATCCAACAGGCTTAATCTAACCAAAATTGTAAGTCGAATATCATGTTACAAAATCATTTTACTTCAAATAATAATCTAACTTACTGATATTATATGGCTTTTGGTTTTGTGCCCGTGACTTTTGGCCAGGTCAATCTATTCGACCCCTTTTATTTTTTAGTCAACTACTTTGGTCTTACCCATGTGACCCGTTAGACACAAAACATATCCCAAATCGACGCATCATAAGTAAATAGGTAGAAATTACCACATCCATGGATGCATTTATGCTCAACATACCACAGTTGTTTCGACTCCACTAGAGATTAACTTGTCTGCAAATTGTGATGCGAAGCTGGTAACTACAACTGAACCTAGTGGAGGAAGAACAGACACCTGGATCAATAAATATATATATGAGAATGAGACCAAAAAAATCTAAAAAATATGCAAAAGCAACGGCAAAAATCATCGAGGACTACTTTCATTTGTGTAAAAATGATGGCTTTAAACAAAAAGAGGTGCTGATTTGTACATACCCATGCAGCTTCTGTTAAATTTAAGTTCAGCTCCTCACTGCATAAGATAAAAGTTGAAGCTTTAGATTACTTTTTTTAAGAACCAAAATGTAGATACCGAAGTGTGTAACTATATACTAGTATTACCTGAAATAAGTAGGAAGCCAAGACAAACAGCAGTAATGACCCCAACTTCCACAAAAATGAGCATATATCATCGCCCATACGGCTTTACTTTGGAAAAAAGACTTCCATGGTACCTATACATGAAAAATGAAAATACATCAAAACAAGGTTCATATTTCCCGACTTGTAATGTTGAAATGAGAAAGGTAAGAAGATTATTCTTGCTTCGTACGTTTAAGGAGCCACCAAACTCCTCCATAGATGTTTCCCATGACTTTGCCTTGTGATTTGACTGAGACCCTGCAAATTATGATATGTTAAATACCAAAATTACCCTTTACCAAAATAAAGAAATCAAACCGAAATAAATAGCATCAATTTTAGTAGCAAAATGTGCATATATCAATATATGTATTTTCAGCTTTAAAGCGTTCGAGAAAATGAAACATTGGAAACTGTTTTACAACTATCAACTTAAGACGTAGAATAAGGATTATTTACAAGTGCGCAGGCAACTGGAAATGGATGCTCTTACTTGATAATGATGCAGAGTTGGTTGACGGTTGGTCTTCTGCAACAAATTGAAACCCCAAAAACCTTCAATTGTAAAGTTATAACTTAGTCGGTTTGCACATCGGAAGTTATTATTGGGAATAAATTTGTCACATCACTTACCACGCAATTCCGAACGATCCAAACAGGTAGAATACGGATTCCCAGCCAAAAGATTCAATCAGGGGAGGAGCCAAAAGAAGCCTACAGTTTGTCAGTAGAAGTTACTGATGAAAAAAAAGTCGGATACTACAAACAAGATAAACATCATTCAGTCATACTTGCTCTGAAAATTATGCAACATACCCCAAAACGCTTCCAACACTTAGACCCGCGCAAAACTAATGATACAGCCGGTTAACGTTTCTTCTTATGGATTAACCTGCACATATAGGTTGAGGGCACAGGAATAAAATAAAACAAAGTCCATTAAGAATCATATCCTTTTTTTACAAACAAAAGTAAAAACTGGCAGGTTAACACTAATCAGTTAAATCACTAGTTTCTTGTCACGTAAATGGATGAGGACCTGCAATCAGATTGATATCTTCTCACAGCATATAACTGGGATATAATAACTGGGCAAGTATGATAATGTTTATGTAAATCAGTTCATCAAACTGGCTACATGCATGGCCTCCTAAATCTTTTAATCATTATAGCAATCAGATCCGTGGCAGCTGAAGGAGATACTCCTTCCCCAATTCCAACCTGCGTTATGGGATAAAAATACTTTTCAATTGGAATCAGAAGGAAAAAAAAAGAATTTAAAATAAATGAATTAATTAGTTTTCTTTCGGATACATATGGTAAGATGCATGCCTTCTGAAACTAGTAGCACAATGCCTTGTGAACATAGGGTATTTTGGGAAATAAACTACCATTAAAAGTTTAGTAAAGTCGGGACCTAAAAGAGGTTTATACATAGTCACAAAATGTGGAATTCGACACTACCTAAATATGGGTGAAAAAACATTCACGGAAAACCAAAGATGGAGGGGTAAATAAAGAAAAGAAAACTTCACAAGAATTCTTGACAAATAACAAGTTCCAGGCATATAAACCAGCAACAAGAGGAACTAGTTATGGTGGAAGGGCACCAGCTAGCACACAAACTGAAGGATTACCTTGCATACAGTAACTCAAGAATTACTCAAACACAATTGGTGAAGTTAAAACTAAATGCATTGAGCACCTTTTTTTCATCAAAACCAAAAATAGCTCACTCTCTTGAAATACTAACCTCACACCAATTATTTTTGAAAAAAGCCCAACCACCAGGCAATGACTCATTGCATCCCCAAAAGACGGATGATTGCACTAATCTGCAAACGACAACTCATCCAAACGGATGGAAATTGGGTATAATAGCAATACTTAAGTTCACTACATACAAAATTTCCTCATTTTTATCCAATTACCATCAGTTCAGTAAGAAACTCAACAACCAAAAATTTAAAAATGCAGTCCCCAAACAAGATCACAAAATCACTCAATATAATCCGGATAAAAACCTAAAAAGAACGGTATTTCAAAAGAATAAAGATTACAATCAAGATTATTAACAGTCAAGTAGTGATTAGTGCTATTAACTAGAAAACAATCATTTGAAAACTTGAAAAAGCCCATAAAGGATCATCTTTTTATACGGTAAAACCTTCTCCCTAAGGTATAGCTAGTGGTGTTAAGGCGGCCCGAAGGTCCCAAAAGAAAACCCAGTTCGAACCTCTGAAATCCTTAGACGGCCATGGATGAATCCAGGAAATGGTCACGGGAAATATAGGTAGGACGCGTAACATCAGAGACAAAAAAGAGTCGACTTTTCCCATAGGAAATGTCACTTTTATTGAATAGACACCTACTACTATGGCTAACCTAATACTACCTCCGTCTCAAATTAATTGTACCCGAAAAAAAACGCAAGTTTAAGAAAACATAATTATTACGGCATTCTCTCTCTTACTTTTTTGTAGAACGTCGTTTTACCCTTATGGAAGTAATTAAAAGCTTTGAATAAGTTGTAAATTTTAGTATCATTTAGGGGGCAATATGGTAAATTGATACTTACTCACAACGATATTTTGGTAGGGGACAATATAATTTTTGGAATCCAATATAAAAAAGAGGGACTATGTAATTTGGACGGGCTAAGGAGAAGTACTTCTAGGTGTTTGCAATGGCAATGTGTTAACTAATACTTTTGACACTAAAAACAAAAGTATAATCACACAATTTTATTATACTAAACTTTTCAGAAAAATGCGCCTAAGGTAACGAACTTTCATTTAGTTCATTTGGGTTACTAAACTTATGAAACATGACATTATTTGGCCAGTGAGCTTATTAAAATATACGTAAATATGACTGAACTTGTAAATACACGACATTTATATTACTTAACTATCCAAAAATATGCGTTCAATAAGCCTGAAATTAACCCGCTAAACAAACATAAAAATAACACATACAGTAAAATGAAGATTACCTTATCCATGTTACAAATAACAAAAGCAAGTGAAGTAGTCCCAATCAACTTATATCTTTGAGGAACATTCTTCCATGGTGGCCAATCCATATTCTGAAACCCCAACACTTTCCCATTTCCAACATCCCCAAATTCATCATCATCAACAATTTTCAACCCACTAACAATCCTCTCACCATTCTCAGCAAGATTTTCTTTTTCCTTAATATTACAACAAATCTTGGAAAACCCTTTTCTAGAATTCAATAAAGATGGTTTTAAGAATTGGTTTTTGGGTGAATGGTGATGAAGTTTGTGTTTATGGTGTTGTAGACATGATAAAGTTGTGTCTGTTTGGAATGTGAATAATTTTGACATGGTTTTTTTAATGAAGTTTGATGAAAGTGTTTTTTGGAAGTGTTTTATTAATGTGAGAGTTTGTGTTGTTCAAGCATTTGATTCTGTGAAGAGAGGATGAAGTGAGGACACGTTGGAGTTGGTTTGTGGCCCCAGTTTCATTGGAGTCTTGTACAACATATTTCAAATGTTTTGTTTCCATGTGGAATATTCGGTTCTCAAAATTTGTTAGATACAAAAAAAAAAAAAAAAAAAAATTTGGTTGCAGTTTTTTTTTTAATTTTCTTTTTCCAGTTATTTTGAAAACACCAATGGGGGAAACACAGAATTTTTAAAGAGCTGGGTATAGTGGTGCAATGTCTTTAAGCTATGGGGAAAAAGGGTTGTCACGAAACAACTTTTTCTCATAACACCGCTCTTTCACATGACACAAAAAACAGCCTCACTCGTTGGCATCACAAAATGTAGTGTCATGAGAGAATTTCTTTTTTCATTTATATAAAATAAGAAATAACAAAAATTAAACTTAATTAAATAAAACAAAGTACATAAGATGAAAATACAAATTAAAATAACAATACATTAAAAAAAAAAATTAAACGAAGCTCGGTGTGCACTCTTCTATCATCTCAAAGTTCTTTGTTTTTCCTAACATGTAACTCGTGTCGTTCGATCCAAGTTCGTTGAATGTTCGGCTGTGGATTAACGAACATATCTCTAAAATTTGCAACTACAAAATCTTCATCTTACAATATCATGTTATGTAATACTATACAATAAGACATGATTCTTCGTAGCGTGTTGATTTGGTAAACACGTGCGAGTTGTTGTATAATTTCCCAACGACCTTGTAAGACTCCGAAAGCTCGTTCAATATTTTTTTTTAACTTTCTTGAACTCTTTTAAACTTCATTGTTTTTTCATCCCTTGCAATAGAATACGTGTTGACAAACGTAGCCCATGTTGGATAAATACCGTCGGCTAAATAGTAACATTTGTTGTATGTTTTTCCGTTTACTACAAATGGAGCTTCTAGAGCTTTATCGGCGAGAAGATCATCAAATAACGGAACCATATAACACATTGAGGTCGTCAAGTAGCTGTTGTTCCGCCTCTTCTCGTTCACGTGGTATGTATGTCCTCTTCTTAGGACCTGATCCCCGATCTCAAACCCCCGACTTCTTGATTACTCAAAGCTAGAAGTTGTTCATAAGCCTCAAAACCCCGCATATATCGCTCCAAATCATCTTGAAAATAAATATCATAATGATCAAAGGTGTTGGGGTTTATAGTGGTTTTTTTGAAGGAGAAATAAGTATTGCTGAGGTAGATATAATATTGGAAGTGTGTATAAAAATTGGAATAATAAGGAAGTATTTATAGAATTTTAAGCGGTAAAATTTTGAAAAAAAAAGAAAAAAACGGCTTGTTTTGGGCCAAAATTTTCAATTTTCCCCTTTTTGACCGTTATTAAATGTTCATATTCAAAAATAAAAATAAAAAAAGAAGAAAAAACCTACGGCGTGGGTTGGAGCCGTCGGCGCGAGTGGGTATGGCGCGAGACCCGGTGTGGTTGGTGCGAGCGTTTTGTAGGCTGGTGCCATGGCGCCACCATAACCTCCTCTCTTAGAAAACTGAAGATCTAATTTCAAAATTTTTAAATCATAGTTAGAATAGTAGAAAACTGTTCTTTTATTTTTAGTAGAAAACTGTCAATAAAAAATCGTTTTGAACATGTTTTTTGTTTTTTTTTAAAAACTTCTCCTTTTCTAATAACTAAACATACCATTACTTTTTTAAAAATTTGCTTAGAATAGTTTTTAAAATTCAGCTATGGAGGGTGATATTTCCGCCATTTAATATGGTGAATACAAGATCATCTTTGATGCTAGTTGTTGTTTTAAAGATTATGTTTAAAAGTCAAAAACACGCAATAGAGTTGCTACAATTAATTATTACTGTACTAGTTAAGAACATTCAATTATTTGAGAAGGAGACTGATTATTCTGAAAATACAAACCATTTAACTATATAACTTTAAGTAAGGGTGATCACGGCCCAAAAACTGGATTGGACCGACCAAGACCGGATAAGACCGAAACCGAATTTTTCGGAAACGTTAGACCGAGGACTGGACCGAAACGGTCCGATTCGGTCTTCAGTCCAGTCCGATCCAATAAAGCATAATCGCCCGTTTTTTTATGTTTAAAAGTCAAAAACACGCAATAGAGGTGCTACAATTAATTAGTTAAGAACATCCAATTATTTGAGAAGGTGATTGATTATTCTGAAAATACAAACCATTTAACTATATAATCTTAAGCATCTCAGATTTTATTTGGCAATATCCCTAAAATGTAAGTTTAGCATTTTGTTAGTTTTTATGCTAAGTTTTAAGAGTTTTATGTTACCCAACTTAAGGTGGTTATCATCAAAAAAATTTGAGGTAATTATGATATAGAGTAATACTTGATGCATGTCTTAAAATTCTAAAATCGTGAGAAGTACTAGTTATAGAATTGGTGGACTATCATGCGGCGAAAGGGATGACGGAGTGGGTTTCTCACAGCCTTTGGTACGGTGGTGGTGTGTATGTCTAGTGGTTAGAGGCTCGGGAAATTTTGCGAAGTTGCAACAAGGAAAGGGTTGCGGAGTCGGGTTTTTTCGTAGGAGGTATTTGATGCAGCGAACGGGAAAAGGGTTTGGCACTTTCAATTCAATCTCTAAAGTTTCGTTTGGTTCACATAATGTTTTTGAGAAAACTGTTACGTGTTTATATATGAAACATAATGAAATTGAAGAAAAGAATAATGAAATTATAAATTATAAGAACAATTTACATCCCTATTTAATTCTAGAAAAATCAACAACATGTGGAAGCTTTGCTTTGTCACTTTATTGTCATTCTGCTATAAATTTGTTCCAAGTCATCCATAGCTTGTTCCAGTGAATAGCCTTGTCCAATACAGTTTTGGATTACGTAAAGTAGTTCGCGAGATCTCTCAGTTAGAGGAACACTTAATTTTATTCGTCGATCCACCGCTTTTCTGATCATCTCATCAGACATATCAGAGATTTGGCCTGATAAATATTTCTTTTTAGCCAAATTGTTTTGATCCTTTTTAACCATAAATTTTCCTCTAAGCATTTCCATCAGTAAAATTCCAAGAGCTCTGATATCACTCTGCCGGCCACCCGTATTCCCAGAACCTGAGAATTGAGATATTATTTCAGATGTAGATTTTATTGTACATGGTTTTTATGTAAAAAAAAAGCAACGTAAACCATTGATAACTTTTTTTGAACGAAAACCATTGATAACTTACCGGATACAGATTCTCGTCTTACCAACCTTGCCACGTCAAAACAGAAAATCTTTGCATTAAAATCCTGAGAAATGGTAAATTTGAACACGCTTGATAAGGTTTTAAGAGAATAGCAATTAGCAAATGTTATAAGGAACTTTAATTTTGGAAAAGTTGGCCTCTTATAAGAGTTAATCTGTATTTATTTTCTGGAAAGGAGAAGTAGTGAAACAGAAGTTCGCCTAAAGCAGTGGGTGTGGTAACACCAAAGTCGTTAAAAGGTGTTGCCACATCCGCATAAAACTCAGCCCCTTTTTAACTGAAATTGTAACACTCAAAAAGTTTAATCTAAAGAAGAAGAAAAAAAGGAGAACACACATAATCACGGCGTTTGTGGGAAAAATTTGGTTTGATAACACTGAAGATAACATTGGTGTGGTCGGGTAACACCAATGTTATTGTCATAACGTCGACATTAACACTGACCACACCAATGCTCAATAATTCTTACAGGTCCAAAAATGAACCAATAATAATAGCTCAAGTTTACCTTATCAATCAAAATGTAGTCTGAGGATAGCGACCAAAATTCGGCAATCAGCTGTTTACGATGCAAGAAAACAAGGCCACTCACGACTCCTAATGCTATTTTGACCCTCATTATAAGGGGAAATTCTTGCGCAGATCCTACAAACACAGAAGAATATTTCTATATCACACATTGTCCTTTTTCAGATTTAAAAATTTAACGGGCAAGGTAAAACTTTTCACCTTTCAGGTAATCTTTTAAACTTCTCTTCTCTATGAACTCATGTACAAGGTATAACTTTTCACCTTCCAAGCAGTATCCTATGAGCCTCTGAAGGTTAGGATGACTACATTCACCCATTACTTGTAACTCCCGCTCCAGTTGCACATGCTTAGGTTAAAAAATAATTATTGAGCTAATTAACAAGAATACAAATGCTGCAATGTAATTCTGGTGTTTCAGTTATTTAGGATGGAATCAGTGTTCATCGTTTTGTAATGCTTTAAGCAGTAGGTGTATTTGCATGTTACTTCACAAATGAACTGAAAAACAGAATATGGTTTGTTTACCTTAGGCTTATGTTCGAAGTACATCACAGTGATGGCCAATCCAACACCTCGCTTGGAAGGGGAATAGTTCTTCTCATGGACCCAACCTTTGAAAACGCTATGAGGCCCAACTTTAATTATACATTTCTTAAATTTACTCGTAGCACGTTCCAAATCAGTATATGAGAATATTTTTAGTTCTTGGCCAGGAAGCACTTCATAGCCCTCTGTGAATGAGCTGCTGCAGTCACTATTGTTATTGCTGTTCATTAATGACTTTTTGTAAACATCGCCTAAAAGTAAAAAACCAAAGAAACAAATCTATAGTATTAATCGTATGATCGCTGGCTATGCAAAACTAACAGTCAAACATAAGAAACTCATATTCCTTGCCGAATTTTAGTTTAAGGAGAACATTGTATATATACTAAGCACAAAAAGTAAGTATTATGTGTCACAAACTCACAACGACTTGGTACCTATGTTTTTCATAGTTTGGAGAGCAAAATGATATGATGGCATCTTCCAGGTCAATCCAAAAATCCCTGCTGGTTTTGCGCCATTTTCAAACTTCTCCCGTGATGATTCTAAAAGCTCCAGTGCTACAACTACCTCGGACATTGTAGGGCGTTCTTTTGGATCACTATCCAAGCAACGGTATGCAATCTGGGAGAACTCCTTCAAACTTTTGGTAGATACTTCTCTTCTTAGTTCAACAGCAACAATTTCATCTAATAAGTTTCTATTTTTAATACTGCTTTGAGCCCATGTTGCCAAACTCAAATCCTCATCGCCATCACGAATAAGTGCTTGCCTCCCAGTTAGCAGTTCAAACAATACTACTCCAAAGGCAAAAACATCAGTTTTCCTAGTGAACTTTCCAGTCATGAAGATATTTGGATCCATATATCCAAATGTGCCTTTAATAAAGGAGTCGGCGTAAGTAGATGATTGATTGGTCGGATAATTTTTGGCCAGCCCAAAATCAGATATCTTGGCCTCCCAATCTTCATCCAGCAGAATGTTTGTGCTCTTCACATCACGGTGTACAACTCCATGTTTGGTGCCTGCACCGGTGTGAAGATAGTCCAGTCCCCGTGCAGCCCCTAAGGCTATCTTGAGTCTCTGTGACCAAGATAAAGGAGTATTGCTTTTGTGCAAATGATCAGAAAGAGTTCCATGGGACATGTACTCGTAAACTATGATCATCTCTTGCTCATCATTACAATAACCAAGGAGAGACACAAGGTGGGCGTGTCGTAACTTAGAAAGTGTCTCAATCTCTGCCCTAAACTCTGGAGCTCCTTGATTAGAGATAGATTCGGAACGTTTTATGGCAACCATGGAGCTGCTACTGTTTTCGATCTTGATATGACCTACGTAGACCTTCCCGAAACCTCCCTGACCAACAACTAACGTATCGTTAAAGTTTTGGGTTGCAGGACCGATATCAAGCAAGGGACAAGTTAGCGGACGACATAGTTGATTCCTCTGAGGTAAAGCCATATATTATCGTGGTGTGATGAATAAAGTTTTGCACTAAAATCTTCCTGAAAAACTACAATTTCACAGAGCTTTTTGTGATTATATCAAGTCAACCAATGGTAAGTAGTAGAGTCGTACTACTTTGGCTCCCC
Organism: Tanacetum coccineum; assembly: GCA_026074375.1. Classification (NCBI taxonomy): domain Eukaryota; kingdom Viridiplantae; phylum Streptophyta; class Magnoliopsida; order Asterales; family Asteraceae; genus Tanacetum; species Tanacetum coccineum. Next base: position 6,017 of record BQNB010143231.1, on the reverse strand, counting down.
ATCTGTTTACAGATTATTCCTCAGCCTTTTGTTGAACAAGTCATCGTTTACTTTTCAAAGCAAAATGTGACAAATTTGAACAAATAACTTTTACTTTTAAAACAATAGAAAAGAAGGTTGTATTCACCTAAGATGCACTATTGATAACTAATTTGTTATAAAATCAATTTAAACATGAGTTTTTTAATCAGTGCTCTAAAGACATTGACTAAAATGTATTTCTTAAATCTCAAACTTTCTTTATAAATTAAAGAATAAAGTCTAAAATATCAATGTGGTTTGCCCACTTAAATATCATACATCATTATCATATAAGTTGGCACACGTACATCTATTCGTTAGTAAAAGTCAGTCATCATACATCCCTGAGGACTAACAATGCAATTATTTCTCCGTTAAGTGCTATACGTGTAATTAGTTCTCCGTTAAGTTTGCAAATGTATATCCCTCCGTTAGTAAAAGTCAGCCACCATACATCCCTTCGTTATTAAAAGTCAGCCACCATACATCCTTGAGAACGAACGGTGCAATTAGCACGTGTAACACTTAACATAGAAATAATTACACTGTTCATTCTCAAAGATGTATGGTGACTGACTTTTAATAACGAAAAGATGTATACATGCTAACTTATTTTACTAATAGACAAGGATGTATATGTTCAAATAAGCAAACTACAAAGATGTATTTTGAACTTTACTTAATATATACATTTAATACGGGGAGAAAAGTTCCATAAGGAACATGGTCAAAAAAAAGAACAAACCGCTTCATCTTATCCATCCATTTTATTTTCATCTAATCGTTTAGATTAATTCTTATATTAATTTAATTAAAAAACCCACTTTCACCCTATTTTTTAAAAATTAAATATCTCACAAACCGTTAATCGTTACGCAAAACGAAACATACCATCGCGACGAGAATTAAATCATCTTTCTATAGAGGGGCACTTCTATATACTTTCGACGAACTTTTTTCGAATTTTTTTTTTCAATCACGTCAGAAAAAATCTCATGGGATTTTTTGAAATCACATGAGATTGTGATACAAATCTCATGTGATTTTTTCAGACGTGATTTTTTCAGATGTGATTTTTCGACGAACTCTTTTTTCGAATTATTTTTTTTCAATCACGTCTTAAAAAATCACATGAAATTTGTATCACAAATCACATGTGATTTTGTGAAATCACATGAGATTGTGATACAAATCTCATGTGATTTTTTCAGACGTGATTGAAAAAAATCAAAAAAAAAGTTCGTCGAAAGTATCACAACGAGTATTTTTTTATCTTTCTATAGGGGGCACTTCTATATACTTTCGACGAACTCTTTTTTCGAATTTTTTTTTCAATCACGTCTGAAAAAATCACATGAGATTTGTATCAGAATCTCATGTGATTTCAAAAAATCCCATGAGATTTTTTCTGACGTGATTGAAAAAAAAAATTCGAAAAAAGTTCGTCGAAAGTATATAGAAGTGCCCCTCTATAGAAAGATGATTTAATTCTCGTCGCGATGGTATGTTTCATTTTGCGTAACGATTAACGGTTTGTGAGATATTTAATTTTTAAAAAATAGGGTGAAAGTGGGTTTTTTAATTAAATTAATATAAGAATTAATCTAAACCATTAGATGAAAATAAAATGGATGGATAAGATGAAGCGGTTTGTTCTTTTTTTTGACCATGTTCCTTATGGAACTTTTCTCTAATTTAAGTTTTCTTTATTTTGATGCATGGGATATATGGAATGATTTGCATAGATTGCCTTTGTCAATTAATGTTTGATTGCTTGAGTCCAGGGGTTAATGAAGGCAAGTGAAGAACCTTATGGCTATAAAACCATATCACTTTCCTTTAGAACAGATATATCAAAAAACACAATCACAGAAATAGCTTCTTATTTGAGCTAGATAAGAAAGAAGATATGGGAAAAGTTTCAAAGTGGTTTAGAGGGTTATTAGGAATGAAGAAAGATAAAGAAAACATGGATAACAGTAATGATAAAACAAAGAGGAGATGGTGCTTTGGAAAATCTATAAAGAATCCGTCACAAACGGTGACGGTGGAAAATGATTCCACTCGGATGAGGTCATGCATGTCTGCATCAGAAAAAGAACAAAATAACCATGCAATTGCTGTTGCGAAGATCGCTGTAGCTACAGCAGACGCGGCTGTGGCTGGCGCACAAGCTGCGGTGGCTGTTGTCAGACTTACGAGTGACGGCAGGGGTACTGTTTTAACCACTGTATGGTATCTCTTACCAGTTATTATAGTTTTTTAATTCTTTCTGTAAAACAAAATATGAAGAGCATAAATGATAAATAAATAATAATATGTATGCCCTAGTCATTTGTAGCTGCTGCTCGCGAGACTCTATTAACACTCAGATTGTATGTATTGGATAAATTGTGGTTGGGTACTTGGGTTTTAGTTAAAGTCATAAAATCTAAATGGATAATTGTACAGTTATGTTTGGTTTTTACTCATGACCACATATTGTATTATGGAACTCGTGGAACATCATGATATGATGCAAGTTGTTGTAATTAATTGTCATAGCTTTCACCGATTAATGGTGTGGTAGAAACTTAGAAGAACATTTGATTTGTTGGTGTGTGTGTAATTTGTGAAGCTTTATAAAATGAAATTGAAGATAAAATGAGATTCAAGAAATGTGTACAGATCATATAAGACTTTAAAGTACTCTCTAATTTTTATAATGAGGGGATAGATATGTTTATCGTTAACATTTGACAATTGAATGGTGTCACGCCTTGTTTTCGAAGAACGCATCTATGACTACCTAAAATGTAAACATGTGGATGATCATAAATTCGAAATGTGTCAAGTTTAAACGTAGTGGTGTATATATGTGCGTTAAAGAATGGTTTTGACCACAAAAGTTTACTTTTCGTGTTTTCGTCTCCAAGTAGTTTCTTTACTAGTTATTGAGTATTTTGGTTTGGTCTAATGTAGTATTGTTTATCTTTTTAGGCAAGAAGGGCCCTGAGGGCATTGAGAGGACTAGTGAAATTTCAAGCTCTTGTTAAAGGGTTCGTTGTTAGAAAAAGAGTAGCTGCTACTCTATACAGTATGCAAGCTCTGCTTAGAGCTCAGTTGGCTGTTCGATCTCAAAGGGCTCATCGTTCGTTCAAAGATCATAGGGTTCAACCTGAAATCCGTCACCAAAAATCCACTGTAAGATCACTTTTATGTACTTTACGTTCATTTTTCAAAGAATAACGTGATTTTATGTCCATTAGCAATATTTTTGTTGGATGGGCTAATATACACTTGTTGTTCATATTCATTTAAGAAAGTGTTACACTTTTAAATATTCTAGGTGAGGTTTGATAATGACACAAGAAGTGAAATCCATAGGAAGTGACTCTCAACTTCACATGATTCTATAAAAAATTCATACGATGAGAGCCCAAAAATAGCTGGAATGGATCCTTATAGGCCACATGATCATTCAAGGCGTAACCATTATCAAGATCCAGAAAGGGGATTTACTTGCAAAGACTACAAGTGTTCAAAAACCACTCGAAGCACGCCTCGTGTTGCTTATTCAAATAGGTCAAACACTCCAACCAGACCTCCAAAAAGTGTATGCAGGGACGCCTTTTCTAGACCTTATTTGAATCATCCAGGTTACATGGCCAACACACAATCATTTACCGCGAAACAAAGGTCACGTATAAAGATTCTTCAAATTTGAATTCAAATCTGGTAAATAATGAAATGAAGTCTTATAGAGGGGTTTTGAAACTTTCTTGATTTGGAGAAGGAATGAGTCGATGAAACGGGTGTGTGTTGGAGAAGTTTCATTGAGTCATTAAAAGTCGGTATATTTTTTTTTGGTTTGACTTACAAAAGAAGTTTTATTGGGTTGTGTACAATAGTTGCTATCCACATCATCTCATTAATTGGTGAAGATTTTAATGACATTGAATTAATTATAGCTGATTTTCCAGAGAGATTTTGAAAAATATAAGTGTAAAAGGTTGACTGCCGTGTAGAATAAGGATGGTGTTTTTTCAATAGCAATAAAGTCAAATAGCTGTTTAAAACGTGTGTGATTGATTTGATTGTAATAATTCCTAAAATTAGTCATAGCATTAAATGTCACATATCAGTTTTTTGAAGAGTTTTGTTGGTATGTGTTTAATTAGACACACCTTTTACCTTTAAAAACAAGTTAAAATAACCAAAAACGGACTTAAAATGCCAAAAATATGCTTGTTTTGCTAATTATGTTGTGCAGGAACGGATATCTAAGAAAAGGACGAAAAACGAAGCCAAAACGACAAAACCTGACATGGAATGGAAAAGCGTAATAAAGACAAAGTCAAGACTAAGCCCAAGTGTGAAAAAGTCAACCAAAATCAACCCCGACAAATCCAAAGTTAAAAAAGTGAAGAAAAATAAGTTTAGGGGCCAATACTGCCAAGTCCCTATCTTATTTAATGAAGGAAATAGAGAAGATGCTAATAAGGGACTCATGCTGCCATTTTCCAAAGAATTAACCACAAGGGCCATTTCTGCCATCCCTCAAAAGTTATAACTCACAAGGATCATGGATGCAATAACAAGTATAACACTTGGGGGGTGTTTCTGCCAAGTCCCCAAATTTAACAACCACAAGGACGAAACTTGAAATAACCTTATAATCCTTGAGGGGCTTTTATTGCCAATCTCCTAAACTTCACCTCTGGATTTAAAACACTGTACATCTTCCCAAAGATTTCCCGCCAAACTTATAACTCCCCCCTCCTGTCCCTTTCAAGCTCGTTGACTTCCCCACATCCCTCTAAACCCTTCACAATCACAAACCCCACACCCCACATGGTCCTTGTCCACGTTGGCAATCCAAAATCCCTCATTCGATCAATGGTTGAAAACTTTTTGAGTAGGCAACAAGAAAAATGAAGGGTTCAGATTGAAGAGTATTTTTACATACTCACAACAAACACAAGACGGGCATTTGTCTCTAAAAAGAAGCACACAAGGAGAGAAGACAAAAAGTGCAAACCCTAGCTTATTTTGCTATAAAAAGCTTTTGTAAGTCATTGTGGCGAGTAGTGAGTTTAGTTCAGTTAAAAATTTAAAGTTTAACATTTTATGTACTTGTACTTTTTTAAGGTTAATGAAAAATTTCAGCTTATATTTTTATGTGTTCCAAGTTTTCCAATTTTTTACCTAAGCTCATATAATACTTCATATAAGCATTTTTTACTAAGCCTGTTTTAAACTATATACAAGAAAGACCAAAAATTCAAAAGAAAAAAAAGGGTTACTGTTTGATTAAGCTAAGGATGAATGGGCAGAAATGGACGGCTCATTGGGTGCTTAGTATAGCTTATTTATAAGCTAAGGGGTAGGATTAGAGCTTATTTAGGTTCATTTACTCCTGTTTTGAGCAAGGAGTTAAGGTATGCTTTCTTTTTAAATTTTTGCTTAAAAATTACTGTAGCATTGCTTATTTTTAGCTTATTGATGACTTTTTGTGCTTATTGGTGTTTAGTTATGCTTAAAAGTGCCTCTTAGTTGCTCTTATTTCAATTACTAGTCAATTGCTTAAAACTGCCTAGATAAGCTTATTTCTGTTGTTAGCTTATTAGCTTTTTCAAGTGCTTATTTGTTTTTGCTTTTCACTTTTTATTATCTAATGTTGCATGCTTAGTAGTTGACTTTAAAATTTAAGTGCTTAATTCAGTTTTTATAAAAGTTAAAACCAGTTTTTAAAATATAAAGGGGTGTTTGGGTTAAGCCCAAAATGGGTCAAAATGGCAAGGTTATGGGTTGGTGTCAATTGTCCAACTTTGGCTTAAGTTATTAAGCCATTTAGAGTCTTTTTTCCAAAGTCTTTAAGTTCAAAAAAGTGTTTTTCAGGTTTTATCATTGCTTACTTAGGTCTGCCATTTTTTTTAGGTGTCAAAGAGCTTATTTGCTTAAGCTTTAGAAAACCTTAGTCTTAGTTTCAAAGTGTGTCATTTTTGGGTGTCTAA
>BQNB010143230.1:0-11525 GCA_026074375.1 Tanacetum coccineum | reverse complement strand
TTCTATACTACTTCTCGGTTTCATTGATTGTTTTTATATTATACTTATTATATATATTGTATTATATATTATATATATAAGAGGTGTTAGTTTAAAAATAACCAATCAAGTTGCTACGGAGAAATATCGATTCAGTTCGTTCAAACCAGCGGATGAGGCCAACAGCGCCTTCCGTACCTTTGAAATTGAAAGGTTAGCAGCTCATAAACTCTTTGTAGCTACATTTTCTTGCTATAGGAGTTCCACTCTGTCCGGTGTTTCTATTGGTATTGTCAGCATTTTCCATGGTAGCAGCTTGTGCTTCCAGAGCTGCGGCAACACTGTCAGCAACTAGTTTCCTGATTGCGGCCTAAGTCATGGTTGGTGCTGCAGATGTTGATGTCCTCTTGGGAGCCATTATATCAACATTTACAAGACAACACAAAATAAGAATCCATACAATATAGTCATATCACATGTCTTTGTATAATATTCAAAATTTTCATACATAGTGATTTTGATATAATTTAACATAGATATTTATTTGATACAAGTTCTAACAAAGAAATACACATTCTTTGATATTACATTGTAGAATATAACAGAATATTTTGGAATTTAGGACTTCCAGAGATGGACACTCTAACAAGCATCTGACTCATTAGGTTTCTCAGGGATTGGTTCACTTTCCAGTGGTCGCAGTATGATCAATAATGAGTTATCTAACTCTGCAAAGATAGACTCATCAAAGGGATAGTCTGGTGGTGGTGTATTGAACCTAACCGGTGATGAAGATCCTACTGATGAAGATGGAGATAATGGTATGGGTGATTCAATAGGAGGCTCAATGTCTCTTGGTGGTGTATGTGGGATCATATGTTCAATATCTTGAGCATTAATCATATTCGGATATAAAGGTTCGAGAAAACCTGGTGGTAAGAGAGCCATAGTAACCTGGATACATAAAGATACGATACATGAATAACCTTAACATAGGGTATAGGATAGACAACCATGACATACATAAATCTGTATCATGAAACAGCGAGGTATAATGGAATCACAACTTCATTATGTCATAAACAACTTGTCTACATATTTTACATAATCAAAATTTGACAAGTGTCGTTATTTATGCCACACATCCCGTGGTTGGATTATAAACAAAAGTTGTAAATGAAAAGGATCTAGTCTAGTAGTCTAGTGGTCCTCCCTTGTGGTTCTTGAGCTCTTGGATCATGTCCAAAAGACTCTTCATATCTGGTCGGTGGCAAACCTGGATATCCTCGATGATCATCTCTAGAGTAGAAATCCTGATGCGAGCAAGAACAATCTCGTCATTATGCCTTATTTTCTCTCTCTGAAGACCAGAAATCTGAGTACGGGCTTCTTGAAGTTCGGTTTCTAGTTGGTCAAAATCTTGCTGTATGATTACTCGACCATTACCAAGACCTTCTATCTTATCTTCCATGTGCTCAATGCGCTCAAGAGGGAGCTCATCTAAGTGATTCAAAATTGTCTCGATCTGTTCCTCGTGGCGCTCCAGATGCGTCATATGAGAACTCTCTCCAATCTCAAATACTTGAGGTAGGGTAGAAGAATCAGTAAAGAAGGGTGATAGGAAACGGGCTCGTTTCTGAGGTGGTAAAATCTCCTCGGGAAGAAAGAAATATTGGGAATCAAATAGTGGTGATGGTGGTAACACTAGAGATGGAGACAAAACAGCCGATGGAGCAATAGGAGCTCGTGGTAGTGGAATAGGTGATTTATTACTATTAGCATTATATGCTTGCATGACCTTCATATATGGATCATCGTGGAAAGGTGAGATGGCTAGTGAGGCCAAAAGATCCTTAGATAAATCCTCTGAAGGATCAGAAGAAGTGTTTCCAGGTGAGGCTGGGGAATAGTCCGGTGAAGCCGGGGTATAGTCGGGAGTATTTATAGAGGAAAAAGCTTCCTCAACATTGGAATCAGATAAGACGATAATAGGGTAGATATAGTCAGAAGTAGACATAATTCTGTAACAACCCAGTGTAAAATAACATAAGTTATTTATATAATAGTTATGTATCTTTACATACTATTCAGGAAATGTAGTGGCACGGAGAACTTTCTTGGATGGAAAAGTAGTTATAGTTTAGGTTTTAACCTTGTTCTCTATAACCGAGGCTCTTGATACCAATCTGTAACACCCCCTTATTTGACATATAGCAGCGGAAGCTAAATTGGGTTATTACTTCATGAATCAACAGTCATTATCATAGAAAACGACTCAAAAGAGACATTTTGGAAAATTTAGTTATCATTCAATAATATATTAGAGTTTTACAAAATACGGTCCCAAAATACATATGAAAAAATAAAGTTTAAATGATAACAAGTTTGGACGTCCTCAAGTCCAATGCCACTCTGTGCCATAGGTTGCTCAATTACCTAAGATAAACATGCTAAAAAGGTCAACACAAAGGTTGAGTGAAATTCACAGGTTTGAAATGTAATAGTTGAATACAAGTCAATGTAATAGTAATAATTGCAACGAATATAATTATCATGGTAAATAATATTATATTATTACACTAAGCTCATGACACCGAAGCCTTAAGTAAATTTTATTCATAAGTTGTTGCCCCAAGCGGGTGCTTTGCCAAACAACCAAGTTCCTCAAATGAAATGCGTCCGCTGGCCATGTATGTACCAGAACCTGGACGGGGAAGTTCAGTCCCAACAGATCTATTCACGGCATTCGCGCTTACTTCGCAAAGTAATTAACGGTTCATGATAGTGGGGCCTTATGGAAAATGAAGGTACTTAGGCAATAATATATTAGGATAGCATACAGTTGGAAAATACTTGTATACATGTTTATAGCATGTATCTCCCTAAGGAGTTTAAAAAACATGTAAAGATAGGACTATGAACTCACCTTGATAAGGTAGTTGATTGATTTGAAATTTAATTCAAATGGAAGTAAACAGCCTCGCCACGCAACCTGGGGTAATATGTCAAGTCTTAGTTCGATTGTTTATATTTCAAACTTTATTTCATAAAGTTTAACATAAATGATTTTGGTTTATTAGTTCATGAAAACATCGTATCACTGTCCGGGCTATCATAATCCAAAGGTCATGTAGTAAATGTTTAAGGAGCTAGGACACTTTAAATTGTAAATCCAGCATCATCCCCCCCGTCCCCCAAAACGTCTACCCAAATGATATCCCCGCACATGAAATCACTAGTAACTGATACTATAGTTAAAGGATAAATTTTATCTTTTAAGTTTTCTTCAAAAAGCTAGTGGATGATAATTAATGTTTAAAATATATAACATAATTATATTTATATGTTTCATCGATAATTAACCTAAATTTTTGAGTTTTTAATAAAATCAGTCTTATAATGTTTAATTAATATTTTTAAAAATACATATCAAAAATATACATTTATACCCCACTGAGCATTCAAAAATGACAATAATATACCCTTGGTGTAATAACTTTGACAAATTAATCCCTTTATATATAACTTTAAAAACATTTAAAACCCTTAACTTTGAAATTGGCAAAATAAACCCATCAAGTTTAAACTTTTAGAATAATTACATTTTTGGCCTTAAAGTTTAATAATTTCAAAATTTACAATATATACCCCCATGCACAAATCGATTTGCATTTCTAGTCCAAAATCCATATACTTTATATTTTTGAATCCGATTTCGTTTTGTAGCGTATAGCTTATCACAATAAGCTACAATAAGTTTGGTTTTATAGCTTAAACAAGCTTATAGCTTAAGAAATGAGCTTATGAGCTCGATAATTCAAAAAGGGTGCGTTTGATTTTTTAAAAGAATTATAACCATGGTTAGAGCTTTTAGAGTTTGATTCTAAGCTTATAAAAATGATAAAGAAGCTTATTAGAATAGCTTTTAGGATCAGCCTGTAGCTTTTAGCTTATAGGTTTCACGAAAATAAGGTTTTAGTGGTGTGCTTGGTTTAGGAAAACCAAACGTATAGGTTTAGAGTTCAAGAGCTTATTTCTTGTGATCATGAGAGATACATGATGTTTTATCAAATACAACCCTCTTAATATTATATATATTTATATATATACATATATATATATATATAAAAAAATAATATACATATATATTAATATACAAATAAATAATATAATATATTTAGAAGAAATATATAATTATTTATTATAATATATATATATATGTATTATATATGAAATAATATATGGTATATATATATAGTAAAAAATATATAATATCCGTATAATAACAAGTATACTACAATTACTCATAGGAAATAATAATAATAAGTAATCAATACGGGTATCGTTCTCCTCGGTGAGAGGTGAATGGAAATTCACGGTTATGTCGGGAATCGAGCTTGAATGTCCTTAAAGATTTGGTTTTGGATTCTAATTCTAATAACGCAAATAGAAAGCAAATAAAAGCACAAAAATCTAAGCAATATAGGCAATTAAAACATTAAGCATTAAAACGATAACGGGAATTCAAAACCTAGACCTAAAACCTAAATAATCAAATTCTTACCCTAAAAATTCAAATTTAATTTTTAAAGGTCCTAAATGACTAAAAATAATTTTAGAAAAAAGAATTATATTTTTTTGATTTTTATTTTATTTATTATAAAAATCTAAAAAATTTATGAAAAGTACTTTGAACTAATTAAAATCTAAGAAAAATAAAAGATTTGGAAAACAAGTTGAAATAAGCAGGTAAATAAGCTTAAATAAGCTGATAAGCAAAACTAGGGATTAAAGCATAAGTATTAAATGGTGCAAGATATAAAACAAAAAAGACCCAAGGGCAGTTGGTAGTGCGTGTGTGCTAAAGTGTTGGGTGTGTGAAAGGGAGGTTTCAGGCTCGAAACCTATGACCACCCTTTTTGATAAAACATTTTTTTACTTTTCATTTTGAAAAAGCTAAAGAACTAATAAAAATAAGAAACTTTAATGAAAGCACTTTTTTAGAAACTTAAAAATAAGCTAGAATAAGCTCAATTGAAAGTGATAGTTTGGAATTTTTAAACTTAAAGAGCTAAAACTGATTGGCTTTTAAGAGCATTAGCAAATCCCTAATAAGCTAATAAGAAAAGTAAATAAGCTGAAACATACCCTTACCTAGACCTGAAAAGCTTTAAGGACTAAAATAAGCAAAGAAAATAAGCTGAAAAGTACTAAATAACCTTTAAGACAGATTGCTTTAAAAAAAACTAAAGAGGACATTTAGACCAAATTTAAGCTAAGATTTAGGATACATAAGCTCTTAATATAAGCTAACAGCTTAAAAGAGATAAAGACTAATACTTTAAAGAACGCAAAATACCTGAAATTTCAATCAAAAGCTAAACAAAAGCTAGAAAAGAACTATTGATTATGAAACAGATTGCTTAACAAAACAAACTCTAAGTACTAAACTATTTCTTTTTTAAAACTCAATAAGCTAAAGGTGAAATAAATAAGCTCAAAACAGACCTTATGCTAGACTAAATAAGTCCTATGAAACAGATTCTAAGGACTTTTAATAACGTTTTAAGCCAAATAGAAAGTTAATAAGCAATAAAACTGAAATACTAAAGACCTAAACACATTTTCTCAGATAATCAAAAAAATAAGCAAAATATAAGATAAAATAAGCTAAAATAGATAGAATACAAATGACAGACTTCACTAACTATTTTTGGCTTTTTGGCTTTTAAAGGCTACTTGCAAACTTAATTTTAAGACTCTAAAAGGATTTAGACACTCTAAAAACTCAAACAAATGAACTTAAGACTACAATAAGCTAATTTAAACAAAATTCAACCAAAGCTAAGCTAAGATAAATCCTTAGATAAACTGCATAATAAGAACTTTTAAAGCCTAAACACAAATACTACTATTTAACTAATTTTAACCCAAACATACTCTGGGGCTCTTCATAGTTTAGCAACTTAAATCAGTTCCATTACCACTCCCCCCCCCCCCCCCCCCCCAAAGGGTAAAAAAAGTGGGGGTTTAAAACCAACAAAAAAAAAAATGTACACAAATTTAGTAATAAATTAACAAGCTTATCCAATAAGCATTTTAGAAACTCCTTTAGATAAGCAGACTTAAGTATTAGATAAAAGGAACAAGAAAACTTAACAAGACTGATTAAGAGCTTATGAAAACTACTTTTTAGGACTAATTTGAGCTTATGAAATTCATTTGAATCACTAAAACCAGCTGCACACTATTTTCATGCATTTTAGATGCTTATCCCAAACACCCCTTTAAATCTCTAAAAGCTTTATTTAAGCTAAAACAGAATCTTAGAAAGCTTAATTTGTCATAAACAGATTTAGTTGCAAAGAAAATAAAGGAAAATAACTATACCTAAAAATATCACTAACTAATAACTAAATTATAACTATTTCGACTAGTTTTTAGGACAGATTTTTATTATTCATAATAAACCAATCTAAACTAAAAACTAACAAATTAAGCATTAACTAGACATTATAAGCAATAGTAAGCAGGAAATAAGCACAAATAAGCAATCTAATAACAGAATAGAAAATAAGCTAGAATTAGATAGTGAACACACTAAATCCTATGCCTCAAAACAAGGACATTATTTGCTCTTAAGAGCTAGTCAACAAGCTCTAGCTTATCATAGATAAGCTGGTGTAGTCATAAAAGCCCTTCCTAAATTAGATTTTCTTCCAAAATAAGCTGAGGTACTTTGAGAGTGATAAATGAAACAGAAAAGCTTAGATAAGCTTTTGAGAAAGCTTATCTAAGAAGCACATGTTTATAAGAGCTTATTAAACTTTTTAAATGACTTGAAGACATATTTAAGCTTAATTGCATAAGAGTAAAACAAATTAAAAATTGACTTAAAACTAAAATTTTATTGATATTAAAAAGGTTACTAGCTTGAAGTTAAAATACAATTTAAAGGAAAATAAGCAGTTAAATAAGCATAAACCTACACTACTCCTAAACTACCTAATGATTACAAATGAAGAATTGAAGTCCTATTTATAGAAGAACCAAGGTGCAGGGTGTGCTTCTTGTGTGACGAGCTCATAAGCTTTTGATCTTATCCTTCCATTCCAAACCGCCTTAATCTCTAATCTATCTGAGCCTTTGATTTGATGTGACGTCTCATCCACCAATGAATGCCTCTGGGATTGCCAGCGTGTCAGGTAAATGTTGACGGTGTCAGGGATAAGCTTTCTAGAAGGTCAGGAGTGAGCATGTGACGGGTGAATAAATGTTTACCCTGGTTAGTTGTTGCTGTTGTAAAACAAGGGAGGGAAAACGAAGGTCAGCAGTAACTTTGACCCGTTTTTGTATATCAAACTTTGACCCGGGTAATAGATTTAGATTTGGTCTTTGACTTTGTCTTGGGCTAGGAACTTATCAATAGTAATTATAGTTTTGGACTTGAGGTGATTTTAAGTAACGCTAAGGTGTAAAAATAGTTGAGACCTGCCCATTTAAGTGGGTACAAAGTTTTGGTCCATGTTAGATGGTTTACCGGTTATGGACTTTGGTTTTCCGTGCTCAATCCCTTCTCAAGCTCGGTTTTTGTTCGATTTCCTTTGTTTTTTGTCCTTTTTTTGCGTGATATAACCGATCACCTTGCAAGACATAATTTCACGAAAAACACATATATAATGCATTTTTCTTGTATTTTTTGGTAATTATTGGTATTTTTAGCTTGTTTTATTAGGTAAAAGGTATTTGTATTTAAGCACATACCAAAATCCCCCATACTAAGCTATTGATGTGTCCTCACGCAATGTCATAAATACAAACTTAGAAAACCAAAAATTTCAACCCCCGAAAAGTAGCAAAGTGTTCATCTAATGGGATAAAAATCTACTATTTTGAAAAGCCCCCGTTTCCCCAAATTTTTTTTTTTTTATGATTTTATTATTATTCATTCATATCATAACTTTTACGGAACAAGAAACACTAAAAGGATAAATTCATCGACCTTTATTTTTCATCTGCCCCACACCAAGCTTAAAAATGAAATCATTGTTAAATACAAGTTAAGATGCTAACATACACTACTCATAAAAATTTGTTGATTGTGTATCATGCATAGGCTACTTTCTCTAACCCATTATTTACTAAATCTCTAAAGATTTTTATTATTATTATTGGTGACAAATAAATTAATGCCTTATTCATATAAAGTAAACCCGGTTTAGACCACAATTAGTTTGAAATCCTTTCCTAAAGAGACGATATAGTGAGAATAAGGTCCACATTAAGGTTTTAATTTCGCATAATTTAAGGGTTATCCTTTTTAGATAACCTCGGAGTCGAAATTTGGATTTATTATTATTATTAGGGTTAAAGTCATTAATTACCAATGTACTTTTAAAAATTTCCACATCTTACCAAGATGGACCTTTAAATATCATTCTTACCTTCCTAACTTGTTTGTACCAGTAAATATTACACATGCAATTATCCTAATTTCCACGTCATTAATTTTGTCTACGTGGAGTTGACTTTCGTTTGACTTCTGCACATCACCCATCTTCATCTTCTTCCTCCATTCTACCAATCAAAACACCTACCAATCTAAACACTCTTTTCATCGCAACAGCTTTTAAAAATCAAAGAACATATACATCCATATTCATTACAATCTAATCCCACTCAAATCAAACTATACAACACCTTCCTAGTGGTAGTGATTCTTTCCTCTTTCCTCAATTACAACAACCTTTTTTCTTCATAAAACACACAAACCACCATCACTAACATTCATTCACTGATATAACCTTTATACACCATCATGCAACATCCGTAGTTACAAACCGAAAAAGATTTAGAAACCCCCAATTTCTTTTTTGCATCAGTTTCTTAGAACACGAATACATCTTTTCTCTTAAAACTAGAATAAAACTTAATAACCCTTTTTATTTCACCAACTGACCTTTTTTATGTACCCACTATAACCACAAGAAAGAAAGCAACAACCGACCTTTACGTTTTGCACCAACTTAATAACCCTTTTTATTTCACCAACTGATCCTTTTTTTGTTGGATCGATTCTGTAAAGATTTTCGATTGGGTATGGGTATGTGAAGTTTGGTTTTTTTCAGGTGATGAAAATAATTGTTGAATGTACAAAATTGATGTTTGTGGGTTTCGATGTTTCTGTCGTGAGTTTTTTTTGTCTTATGATTGATGTGTGTGAGAGGTTTTGATTTGTTATAAGATGATGATGATGATTTTATGAAGATGATTTTCTTCACCAGTGGGCGTTGGTGATTGATTTTATGAAGATGATATGATAAAGAGAGTGGTGGTGGTTGATTTTATGAAGATGATATGATAAGGTGTAGTGGTGGTGATGTTATAAACTTAGACTAATATATAAAGGTGAGTGATGTGTACATGTGATGTGGAAATTAATAACCTAAGTGGAAAAAAAGATAATTTAAAATTTAAAATGACCGATAAAAAGAAGTGACGTGTAGTCATTTAACTTTTAACCGTAATGCAACATGGTCACTTTTAGAATGTTTGTAATTTTTGAACAAATTAAAAAGTTAGGAATGTAATAATGATATTTGGTAAGATGTGAAAATTTTTGAAAGTACGTTGGTAATTAATGACTTTAAACCCCCCCCCTTTAGTTTTTTTATTAAATATTGTAACAATTATTAAACCTCGTCCTTTAAACAAACTGCCACAACGGTATCTAGCCGACCCACTCCAGGAGTCTTATTTTGAATCGGTAATACCATGTAACCTTTTTTAAGGATGTAACATCTCGGTTTTGTGAGCCGGCAAGAGCAACAAACTTTATCAGTCTCGTATAATTACACATGTGCTTTATTAAAGACTGCCACATCGGTTATGAGCCGTGTAGAGAGTGCAAATAAACGTTTATCAGCCATAGTTTTTTTTTTATTTTTTATTATTTATTAGCCCGGTGTGGGGGGGACACACAACACCCTCCACCCTTTAAGCGACTACCACATCGGTTGTGAGCCAGCAAGAGGTAGTGGTCTTATTTCGGATTCGATTTATTATATAACTATTATAGCCAAATTTCAAGTCCTGTGGTCTTTAAGCAACCGAGACATCGGGCGTCCTAACCGACAAGACCCGGGAGCGTACCATAACACTGAAAAAACCTTGATGTATACCTTACTTTCACCAGAAGGAATCTCTACGAAGGGATTTAAACTAAGAATCGCAAAAACCTAAAGTAACTTTATTTATTCAATAATATAATGTTTATTAAGCTGATGGGAGCAAAAAGCCACCATTAACCTCTATGAGCTCTAAAGAGATCCAACTACTCTATGTTTAACATCTAACTTATATAAAACTCTATCATTTTTCGTTCTTCGCAAATTTAAAATCTTTAATAAAAAGATCCGCGAATGCTTAGTCTAATAAAAACAAGCTTAGCATATTTAAAGTCTATCATGAAAACTTGCAATCTAGAGCGCAACAAGCTTGATCAAGTCAAAATTCATTCCTTAAAAAGACAAAACTACGTGTCTAAACACTTATTCTATTTTTGAAATTTTTTTATTTTGGCATAAAATCACATATTTTTGGTGAAAAAACGGGGTAACGTGAAGACAAGGCAAATGCAAGTAAGATCAAATCGAAAGATCCCCCCATACTAGAACTACACATTGTCCTCAATGTGAGACTGTCACCCCCATACTAATTTCAAGGCATAATCCAAATATTAAAGGGTCTCAATGCAAATCTAAAGCCGTTTATTAATTATGCTAATAGATAAACGTTAATCAATAAGATCTAGGATATCAGATTCCCATATATAAGCATGCAAAGGATTGAAGATCGAGTGAACGATGGACAAAACCACAAGCACGAGAGTCTTCAAAATCCGAGCAATCCTGGACATAAAACACAAAACATGAAACACGAGAAAGAAAGAGGCGAGCCTCCTCATGTCACACTTATTTAATAAATATTATACTAATATACTACTACTACGGATAAGCATGGGTTGCCACTCATGAAGCGCTTGTTTTAGTGCGAGTCTCTAGCTTGACTCTCCCCATATCATCGTGAAACACGTAGAAGAACAAACTTCCATCAGACATTCATACGCCACTGGCTCTAAGGAATAAAAACTATAAGAGGAGATGTCAGGGTCAAAAATAGTATCCTCACTCCCGGAGGAGAGAAGAAGAGAAGAATCCACTGGATAAGTGAAATAAGGAAGAAAAATTCGAATAACATATGTGAAGGAAAGATAATGGTGATCCTCAAAGGGTAATCTCACATATGTTGGAGAAATTTTTTTCTCATGAATGCCGGGGTCGAAAACTTTGACCATACTCTTCAAATCTTCATTATCAGGTTCATCCTTAAAGTTCTTCGGGTCATGATCTAAAAACAAGTTAGGAGGGAGATTAGGGATACTGTTATTAATAAGCAAACTATCAAGGTAGATTATATCTCCCTCCGAATTATGATAACCATCCTCAATATCCGTAGAAACATCAATATATAAAAAAGTGTCGATC
>BQNB010143229.1:0-12010 GCA_026074375.1 Tanacetum coccineum | reverse complement strand
GAACACTATATACAAGAAAAGATAAAGAATCAAGCTCTAAAGTGCAAATGTGCGCCGCACTTATCCCTTGTGCGCCGCACTTCCTCTCAAGTCAATGAAATTAAAGACTTAGTTAATTGAACGCATTAACTCCACAAGTACGCCGCACAATTTCCTTTGTGCGCCGCACTTTCTATCTGACAATGAAGAATAAATGAAGACTTAAATGTTACTGCATTAATACCCCAAGTACGCCACACAAATTCCTTTGTGCGCAACACTTCTTCACTAAACATTTAATTCCCTTGCATTTAATCACCAAGTACGCCGCACAAATCTCTTTGTGCGCCACACTTTCACCCCTCACTCAGCCTATAAATAGAGGCCAAATTTTCATTCACAAATCATTCCATAATCTCTTCATCCATTCATTCCTCAACTCACACACAATAATCTCCCTCATAAACCCTTTTCCAATCATTCTTCAAGTATAAATACCATATCCTTTGAAGAATCAAGATCAAACAACCAAGAACGAGGAAGAATATCATACTAGTTTAGTAAAATTATGAAGATTGTTATTAAA
Source organism: Tanacetum coccineum (assembly GCA_026074375.1). NCBI lineage: Eukaryota > Viridiplantae > Streptophyta > Magnoliopsida > Asterales > Asteraceae > Tanacetum > Tanacetum coccineum. The sequence goes on along the minus strand of BQNB010143229.1, from coordinate 11,445 downwards.
TCAAGTTATGTTATGAACTCCTTAGCCATGAGAGGCTAAATCTCTCATGACTACTCGATGATGTTATGATAATGAATAAGTGTTTGGTATGATCGTGATCTCTTTAATCTCAAGCTTATGTTGCAATCCTATGATATCCTGTCTTATCAGTTTTGCTTATCAATCTTAGATTATATAATCATATAGGTATAGGTCGAAAGACCTGTTATGGTCTATGTGGTTTTAAAGATTTGTCTATGATCTTTAACGTCTGTGTCGAGAAATCTACTTTTGTGAACTGATAAACAAAATAAGCTTTGATATATTAGAAACTAAACTATTTGGGTGACACATTTGGTCTAGTTAACTAAATATAAGTCTTGAGTCAATCAAGTTAATTTGTGAAAACGTTTTCTGACGAGAAATCCTTTTTATAAGTTAAGGTTCCATCTTCGAGGTCTTAATCATTTCTAACACTTATAAATTATTTTTAACTATCCGAGTAGTCATCTTTATTATCACTGGTAAAAAGTTATTTACAAAATTGTTAAAGTCTGTTTTTCTGATTATTTAAATACTACTTAAATCCCTGTAGACAACCTGGTCTTACCTAAAAAAATTATACTACATACGTGGGTTATATCTTTACTCGTGTGTTTCCCTATAATAAAATTGGTATTTCCAGTCATTATAAATTTAAAGCTTTTGAAACGCATCAAACATTAAGGAGGCAATGGATGATTTCGCATGGATAGAGGAAATGCAGGATAAGCTTCATAAATTTGACAGACTCAAAGTCTGGGAACTTGTTGGCAAACCATTTGGAAAGACAGTGATTAAACTAAAGTGGTTGTGGAAAAACAAGAAAGATGAAGACAATACTGTTATTCGCAATAAGGCACGACTCGTAGCTAAGGGGTATGCGCAGGAAGAGGGTATTGATTTTGAGGAATCTTTTGCACCAGTCGCTCGTTGCAGTTCAGATTTTCGTTGCCTACACTACACACAAATCTTTTCCAATCTACCAGATGGACGTTAAAATGGCATTTCTAAATGGTTTATTAAAGGAGGAGGTTTATGTTGCACAACCAGATGGGTTCGTTAATCCCGATCATCCAGAAAAAGTGTACTGTCTAAGGAAAGCACTATATGGATTGAAGCAAGCTTCGAGAGCATGGTATGATAAACTCTCAAAAAACCTGATCTCCAAAGGTTTTACTAAATGTATTATTAACCCTACTCTATTCACGATAAGATACGGGGAGGACATTCTAATTATGCAAATTTACGTTAATGACATTATTTTTGGGTCTACCAACCTAAAATATTATAAAAGATTTGAAAAATTGATGCACAGTAGATTTGAGATGTCTTTAATGAGGGAACTGAAATTCTTTTTAGGACTTCAGATCCACCAATCCCCAAGAGGTATCTTTATAAACCAGGCCAAATACGCTTTAAAGATACTCAAAAAACATGGTATGGATAAATGTGATAGCATTTGTACACCATTGGCTACTAAACCTAAACTAGATGCAAACTTGAGTAGAAAACCCGTTGACCAAACAAACTACCATAGTATGATCGGGTTACTCATGTATTTGACATCTATTAGACCAGACTTAGTGCAAGCAGTATGCTATGTGCACATTATCAAGCAAGACCAACAGAAAAGCACCTCAAAGAGGTTAAAAGGATCTTTAGATACTTAAAGGGTACCATAAATATAGGACTCTGGTATCCAAAGGATTCTAGCTTTAAACTAACTGCATTTTCAGATGCTGATCATGCCAGATGCATTGATACTCACAAAAGCACTTCTGGTGGAATACAAATCCTAGGTGAAAAGCTAGTCAATTGGATATCAAAGAAATAGGACTGCACTGCAATGTCTTCAGCAGAAGCAGAGTACATGGCGTTATCTGCAAGTTGTGCTCAAGTAATGTGGATAAGGACACAACTTAAGGATTATGGCTTCAGCTACAACAAAATACCATTGTACTGCGACTCGCAATCAGCTATAGCAATCTCATGCAACCCCGTGCAACATTCTCGTACCAAGCACATCAATGTTTGTTACCACTTTATCAAGGAACATGTTGAACACGGTATAATTGAGTTATACTTTGTCAGAATTGAATACCAATTAGCTGACATGTTTACTAAAGCCCTTCTCGAAGAAAGGTTTAGAATCTAACTCACAGAAGAACTTCTAGAGTATGCGAGTATGTTTGACTCTAAGTGTAAACTAAGGAGGTCCTGACAAATGAATAATTTTCTTGATATGTCATCAACATTGGCGAGTCTTGTAAATATTTTTGAGACAAAAAAAAAATAACAAAAATATATAAAACCCTATTAAAACCAATATGTTGGTCCCATTGAATCTGATATAAGGTTACTCAAATCAAAGTATCAGAATCCATAGCAACAAAGGAGTTTAAACAAATATATCAACAATATAAAGAACACAAGTGTTAAAAACATATACAGAAGTACTTCTTTAAGCGTAATACACTTATTATTAGAATCAAATAAGAGAATCTATGACACACAAACCTTGCTTGCAGAAATAACAAAGTGGTTGAAGTCTACAATTGGGTTGTTATCATCCAATCAAACTTATTCTCTAACACCAAAGTTATGAGAATTAAGAAAACATAACCTTCTTATGAACTAACTAAAGCTTTAGCTTTCAGTAGTATGAGTCAGTTTGTTTGAGAGATAAATGAATTTTTCAATGTGTATCACATTAATTGGAAGAGATATAATTTACTCTGGGAATCCATTTCCTTTTATAGGCAAAGGGATTAGGTTTTTTACCAAGTTTTAACCTAGCTACGTAGCAAAGCACTAAATGGGTGGGTGAGCTACCATTTAATGCAGCATTGCTGTTCTAGTACTAGGAGTATGGTCCCATTGAAGGAAGTTGTTGTACTTCAATACCAACTTTGAAAGTAGCATTTTCCGCACGGAGGATTGCTTTATTCCTTTTGACATAAAGCAATCGTTTTCTCCCGCCTTGATTAAAACCTTCTAGAAGAGAAACATCAGTTTCAATCTATTATTTAGGAGATATGACAACGTTCAAGTCTTCGCGAGAATTGTATCCAAGCGAACTAAATGCTCCAAAGACCAAGAACACACTATTCTATTTCTTCAATTCCTTGGGTTGTAACCGCTGCATTACACTAAAGTGTAAGATACTTTCCATCAATCTTTTTATGACCTGAAGACAGATGATGCGAAGAACTTGCAGCGACTAAAGCTGAAAGGCTTTCAGTGAATCAAACTGAAAGAGACTATAGTTTGAGAAACACTTGAGGGAATTTTTTATTTTAAATCTACTCAAAAGACGCTGAAGGTGCGTCAGGAACTGAACCCAACAATCTCCACCTATCTTTGCAATATAATATATCGCTAAGTTAAAATCAATTGTAAGTAAGCAAAACATCTTCTTCTTACACAATTGTATATAAATCTGCGAACGAAACATAAACAGATAACCTTTCCAAAGTATCTTCATACTATTTCGATTAACATATTACAATAGCAACAAGGTATATCCAGACGGAGAATAATATTAAACAACAAAGATTTCATTCACTAAGGCCTTTTAGCTGTTTCAATGACTCTTAGCTGCTTTAGTGGATTCAGGTTTCTCTTACAAGTGTCCGCAAGCAGTAAGAAATGAAAGAGTGCCTGGCATAATCATCAACCTGGACCTTGGTGAAGTATGAAGAAGATATCTTGTACAGTATATAACATGGTGTTTGGGAAATCTCTAAAGTCTTCAATGGTAACAAAATCCTATCTGTGACGTGAATTGAACAAAATCATACCAAGGACAGGTTCATTAAGCATAGTGTCTGGTAAATGATCTTCATATGGAACTGATGACTTAAGCCTTTTGTTAGCTTTGAAGTAGTCGTGGATGTCATCACATCAATTTCAGCATGTATATATTCTTATTATCTTGTTATTAGCAAATCCATTTAGTTTTTGTCCGAAGGGTCCTGTTTGCTTAGAGGAATATCTAAGTTTATGCCCAGTTTTGCTTCAGTTGTGTGAATGTAGTCCATTCTTATTCCTATCTGTTTGTAGATGATTTCCCATCCTTTTCCAGTTATTTTTGGACATGCTTCCATCACTTCTCTCCATTCGCCAAGTGTGCTGAATCTCACTGCTTGGAAATTAGGATACTTTGTACCTAATCATCTCTCTGAACGTACTTTGAGTGTAACTTGTAACCCTTTCTAAGTCAAGACATCATTAGTAGGTGATGTCTTGATGGCTAGAGCTTATATCAAGCTATCAGCATATTAGTGTCACAAGTATTTGTCCTACTTGTAACTTGTTCATTGTAGTACTTGTACAACCACCATCTAAACCAAGAAAGAGATCACATTAATTCTTCCGTTCCTTATTTCACCTTCACGTCTGGTAGCTTCAGCTTTTGCTTCCTCCTCTATTTTCTTTTGTGCACTGATTTGTTCTTTGGGTAAATGGACATGTTCTCTACCTTCAGTGACAAAGTTAAACTTTTTCAGTTCCTTTTTCTTAGAGGATTCAACTGTGGAACTAGGCACGTGTGTTGTTTGATCATCAATAATCACTTTCTATACTCTCTTCTTCAGCATCCTCTGAAGACATAGCCTTTTTACCTTTGTCTTTCTTGATATGCTCCCTCTCAGTTTGAGAGGAGTCCTTTGGTTCTCTTTGAGGGAAGGGAGATTGCATTTGAGTTATGGTTGTGATGATTGGTGGAATAAGTGGTGGTGTTGTCTCTTCAGGTTATGTTTTGTTCAGGTTTACTTTTTTAAACTCTTCTTTGAAAAAGCTGGGAGATTGTAGCTTAATTTGTGTTCTTCTCCCCCTCAGCAGGCATAGTGTCAGCTTGGCCTGCTAAAGGAACACTTTTATCTCCAGCTTTTGATGATGCAGAGACTAAAACCTGAGCAAACTTGTTCAAAGCTTTAGTGACATGTGACAAGAGACCTAGAAGAGCATACAAGGTCTTTAGGTTAGCTTGAACTGTTGCAACCTATGCTGGCAGAGAAAGAAATTCATGTGGAAGTTCCTACTGAAGAGTCTTCAGTTCAGCGACTTGAGATGTAAGACTGGTGACAGTCTTTGTAAAGTTCTCCAGTTTAGTAGGAATTTATTTTAACTCTCCTGGAAGCTTAATTTCCAAGGTGTAAACTTGATTCTTTAACACTTGTACTTCTCCAGTGAGTTCATTCAGCTTGGAGGGAATGTCCTTCATCCTAGTTGGTAGTGAACTGCTGAAGTCATTAGTAGATAGGATATTTGAGAGTTCAGTTTTTAAGGACTTTACTAGCAGCTCTTTGAGCTGTTCCACATTAGGAAAGGAGGGTTGAGCTTTAAGGAGAACAGCTTCAGCTTTATTCTTTTCCAGCTCCAGTTTATGTTTTGAAACTGGAGAATGAGAACCTGGTTGGTAAGCTCCTGAATTAGAGAGGACTTTGGAGATGAAGACTTAGGAACTTCAGTTTCAACATTTTTAGTGGCATGAATTTCATCATTCTCCACTTTATAACTTTCCTCTATAATAATGACAAGATCACCTTCAAGTGAATCCAGGTCTTTAAAGCTTGGCTGAAAGTAATTGAGTTGACCCCTTTTCCAATTAAAGGTTGAGTGAGGACAATGTCTAACCCTTTACTAACAAATTTAGTTTGGTCTACAAGAACATGTGGGTCAGTACCTGCAAATAAGTGATCATATGAAGTGTTTTTGGTTCCTTTATTTATACCTTGTTGTTGAGGTACAAAATCACTAGGAGCAGAATTTCTAGGATCAGCTTCAGCTGTGGAAACTGCTAAAGCATCATTTCCTAATACAGACTTAGAGTGAATAATGAAAGATGCTATATAAATAGGCTCATTTAAATTAAATGCTGATATACCACTACTGAGCTGAGGGTTGGCTCTTGCTTCATTGGTGACACCTAAAGAGGTTAGGCCACCAGTTACTTGTTGGTCCTCTTTATGCATTCCAGGATCCACAGGGGTAGAAACTGGAGGCTGGCTTAGGTTTGAGTCTATGGCCGAGCTGGACTCTTTTATTTTCTTGGAATGGCCAGTTTTGGAACCAGTAGGTACCTTAGAGGACCCACCTTTTGTTGCCTCTTTGCTGGACATAAAGGTTTGTTTTGAAGAAGAGTGCTTCTTGTGTCCAGGTTAAGCTCCAGGCTTTGTGCTTTGGGGAACCCTCTCAGCAATGGAAGAGGGTTTGGGATCTTTAAACGCCACAAGCTAATTTGCGTTGCAAATAGCCAACATGTGGTATGTGAAAGGAGGTTCTTCAGGTTGGTTGGGCTTTAGTGCCCAATTGTTGACACTGAAGACTTGAGTGGGGTATTGTGTAACCTCATCATCCCCATATCCTTCTTTCATTTTGTGCATTATCAGCAGGGAGATAAATTAAGTGTAGGGAACAACCTTTTCCCTTTGTTTCTTCTTCAGCTTGAGAATGATGTCCTCCCAAAATATGTTTGCATAGTCTATGTTAATGCCATTGGCTAGACTATATAGTATAATGGCATCTTTGTTTGTGATTTGATCAAATCCCCCAGTTTTACCCCCTAAACACTGGATGATTTGTTCCATTAGCAACCTCCACCTAAGAGGAAGGAGACTCTTCTTGAGAGTACCTTTTGCTGAAACATCTTCCCCATACCTAATTGTTGGGAACCACTACACAACATCAATTAATGGTGGTGCAACATATTCACTAGAGTGAGCTAGGTAGTGTGCACCTATGGCATTCCTAAAGGTGTTTACCCTTACTTTTCCAAAAATACCACCAGTGAGGATTAAGAAGGAAACCTTAGAGTTATCTAAAGCAGTAGCTAAGTACCAGAATTCACCCAGGTATTCCTTATACATGTCAGGAGATCTAGTAAATGGTTTTCTAAGGCAACATTTAGGAATGAAATCAAAAACACATTTAAAATAATCTTTGTTATTGTGTTCTGGGTAGAAAAGATCAACCTCATTGTTTGTGTTGAGGATGATGTCTTCAAGATTGAAGCTAAATTGTTTGGCAGTAACAAAGGGTTTATATTGTTGTGGAGGAATCTGTTCTTGGTTTGCCATTTGAGGGATTAGGGTTTTGATGATTTGATTTGTTTTTGGGTTTTACTGTGTGTGTTCTTGGTGAAAGGATTTGTCTGTTTTATAAAGCGATTTGTGAATCGTGAAACTGGTTTAAGGTATTGGTTGATTTTTTTACTTTCTTATGAGGTTTGATTATGACCAAGTGGAAGTTGTGGGTTTATGAGAAGTTTTAGGGTTTGTTTTTAACATGTGTACTAAACTTTGTAATTAATGAAAGTCAACATTATCCAGCACTGTATCTGGACACCTAGAACTATGGTCCACACAAGTTCAAACGGTACTGTCGATTTCAGCCACATTAGTTGAAAGTCTATAGGTTGAGAGAAAAAGGTGAGGTCATCTTAACGTTTGAAAATTCATCATTTTATTAAAACAATTTTTTAATTAGTTAACTTCTTTTGTAAGAAATCGCTTTAAAAAAATTATTTTAATTTTGAAAATTAATTTTTTGAAATGACAACTCGATAGATTGATGTAAAGAAGCAGTGAACTAAGTGGTTCAGGTTTTGGTGATTATGTCAATGATGAACGATATATGTAATATTCTTTATTCATCAGAGTAAAAGAATTATGAGGCATGAGCGCGCGTGTGTGCATACAACGACAACACACAATGTCTCATACACAATCCCATGAATGAGACATAATTGATTGCTGCGCATTTACTGTCAACGGCTCGAGAGATAACTGAGAAAAAATTATTATCAATCACATACAGCCTATAAATGGCAAAACACGAAACTGAAGAGAATAACTATTCGCAAGACCCGCAGTTTCAAGTTTTTGGCATCGCTGCGTGGGGAATAGTTAGGTTTTGATCATAGTTTAGCTTAGTTCTACTTGCTTGATTCCTATCAAGTAAGACTTTTAATTCCAGTAAATTAGCTTTCTTGTAGTCTATCTTTTCTCCGTACCCTCTGTTTGTAATTCATTTTCGTTGACCTCCATGGGAGACGAAAATCCTATCCGTATTCTTGGAGATTACTCCAAACCTAGCCACGAAGGCTACAGGAACACCATTGAACTCCACAAAGGGAACAATGTGGTACCTCTTTGATCCGACACCATCTAGTTGGTGCAAAACAGATGCTCATTCCACGGACTTTGGTCCGAGGATCCAAACTAACACCTTAAGGATTTTCTTAAACTAGTGGACTCACTTGACCTTAATGGTGAAAACAGGGAAAGAACGCGCCTGCGTTTATTTCAATTTTCCCTTTACGATCAAGCTAGCAATTGGCTTGAATGTCTTCCAGCAGGATCCATCTCCACATGGGAGGATCTTACTACTCGTTTCCTTGCTTAATTCTTTCCACCAGGAAGGACCACAAAACTTTGCAATGACATCCTTATGTTCCAACAACATCAAGGAGAGTCTATTTCTGAAGCATGGACTCGTTTTAAGGACTTACTCTAAAAAGTCCCTCAGCATGGCATCGATCTTTGGCTCTAAGTCCAAATCTTTTATGACCATGTCAATCCCGTCACAAGGTGAACCATCTATCAGTCAGCTGGTGGCAAGCTTCGTGACAGAAATGCCAAAGAATCCTGGGCATTATTAGAGGATCTCGCCCTCTATGACAACGAAAGTTTGAATGACCCAAGGGACTTCGCTAAACCGGTCAAGGCAATCTATTTGCCTTAAGATGTCCCGAGTACATCCGGTCGTCGTCTAATCGATCTTAAAAATCAAGTCCAACGCTTGATGAAAGCTTATCTTGCTCCTAAGCAACCTGTTCAAGTGAACAAAATCTCTTCTTCATGCGAGATTTGTAGTGGTCCCCACGACACTTAATATTGCATGGAAAATCCCGAGCAAGCTTTTATTGACTATGCATCCTTACGTACTGACGAAGCAGGAGGTAAGTGGTTCACTTTCAAACCCGAGCAAAACAATCTTGGTGAAACCTATAATCCATCATGGAAAAGTCACCCAAACCTTAGGTGGAGACAGCCTCAAAATTCTCAAAACAATTTTTCAAACCCACCTAATCAATTTCAACCCAATGGTTCATTCCCAAACCGCTCCTTCAACAACAATCCTTAAAATTTCAACAATCAATCAAATCTCGAAGGATTGGTGTCTAACTTCATGGCATCTTAAGACGCTAGATTGTCTAAGTTTAAAGCCGATTTAAAAAAAAACAGAGTGAGATGACCAATAAAATTGACACAGTCTTGAAGGCCATCACCGATCGAATAACGGGAACACTTCCTAGCGATACGGTTAAGAACTCGAAACTGAATATTAACTCCAACACTTTGGTTTTGTCTGCTCGTTCTTGCCAAATGGAATGCTCATCCCCAACCCACAATTCGATCAATGCTATTTCCAACCAACATAGTGAAGGTGACCAATCAAAAGACAAGACGCTAATTGTTAGGAATTTTATAAAACAGAATTAATTCTGTTAGTATTATAGTTAGTTTTGCTAGTGTAATAGTTAGTACTGGTAGAAGGTTTATCATAGTTAGTACTGGCAGTATTAAATAGTTAATACTGTTTATGTAATAGTTAAGTCTGCTTACGCAGAAATTAGTTAGAGTTAAAGATATGCATGAGATATCTTAGGAAAAGATATGCATTATCTTTATACGCGTTTTGTAAAGCCCATTAGGGTTTCCTTAGTCTATAAAAGGATCCCTAGGCATAGTTAGTAGATATAGTTCTACAGAAGATCATAGAGATCGAATAGTAATCATAGTTTGTAATCTGTAACTTAGGCAGATTCAAAGTTCAATATAAAAGTGTTTTGATTGTGTTCTTCTTTACATTGTTGATTAAATTCCGCGTAATCAATAGTGGTTAATCATTGTTTCATCATTGTTACTTTAGATTTATCTAAGGCAACAAACCCTTTACAAGCTAAAGGTTAAGATCCATTAAGCAAAGGGATCCTACAAGTGGTATCAGAGCTTGTGAGGAAACTCTGAAAAAGAAGAACTTCTTTTGAATCAGAACTACTACAAATCAAAGAGATGGCTGATCAAGATACTCCTCCACCAACAATCACTGCTATGAAGATCCCTATCATTAAGAAGGGAGAATACGATATCTGGAGTATGAGGATGAGACAATACATTTGTCACACAGATCATAATCTGTGGGATATTATTGTCAATGGAGATCTGGAAGATGAGGCTACACCTTCAGGAGAACAATCTAGTCCTCCTGTTCCTAAGACTGCAAAACAATTGGCTGCTAGAAGGAATCAAGAAAGGATTAAGAGCATCTTGCTCTTAGCAATACCTGATGAGTACCTCCTCAAGTTCCACAATGTTCCTGATGCTAAATCTTTGTGGGCTGCAATAAAATCTAGATTTGGAGGTAATGAGGAATCCAAAAAGATGCAAAAGAATGTTCTGAAACATCAGTTTGAAAATTTTGTTACTGCATCTAATGAAACTTTGGATAAGGCTTATGATAGATTTCAGAAACTCATAAGTCAACTGGAAATTCATGGAGCCTATGTATCAAAGGAAGACATTAATCAGAAGTTTTTAAGAAGTCTTCCTCCTTCATGGAGTCAAATAGCACTGATCATGAGAAATAAACCAGATATTGATGAGGTTGATATTGATGACCTTTACAACAATCTTAGGGTGTATGAAGATGAATTGAAAAGGTCTTCAGGTTCCAACTCTGCTTCTCAGAATTTGGCTTTTCTTTCCTCTGAGAATACTAACAGTACTAATGAAGTTAGTACTGCCAGTGGAGATTTTGGGGTTAGTACTGCTGGTGGAATTAATCAAGTTCCATCTACTCCAAGTGCTCATGATATAGCTTACTCCTTTCTTGCACAACCAACAACCAGTCCTCAACTTGAGAATGAGGATTTTCAGCAGATGGATGGAGATGACTTAGAGGAATTGGATCTTCGATGGCAGGTGGCTATGTTGACTGTCAGAGTAAAGAAGTTCATTCAGAGGACAGGAAGAAATATGGACTTTAAAGAAAAATGACCTGTTTCTCTTGATAAGTCAAAGATTGAGTGCTACAACTGTCATAAAAAAGGACATTTTGCTAGAGAATGTAGATCTGGAAGTAGTCAAGGAAGAAGACCTTATGATAAAAATGGCAGGAGTAATGCAAAATCAACTGAATCTTCCTCTTAGGCACTGGTGGCTCAAGATAGTCTAGGAGGCTATGACTAGAGCAATGATTTTGAAGTTGAACCAGTCAACTATGCTTTGATGGCAATCTCTTCATCAAACTCATCAAGTTCTTCTGATAGTGAGGTACAAAAATGGTTATCAGTTCACCATGCTTAATAGGCATAAGGATTGGCTAGTCCAAAGCAAACGGCTTTGGTAAAGACTTCTC
>BQNB010143228.1:0-17020 GCA_026074375.1 Tanacetum coccineum | reverse complement strand
TTGAGATTTAACAATTCAATCATATGACTCAAAACTGACATGAATTAATCTAAACAATTCATTTAACATGTTAGAATTTGGTTCAAAAGCCAGATAAATTCCCCTACACTTATTATTTACAAAATACCTTTAATTGAAATTAAGACGAGGTTAAAGCCAAACAAAGCATGATTACAAGATAGTTCAAACATAATAAAACAAACAGAAAAGAAATAAAACACACAAGACACTCCCAATATGCAGGAAAAGTAAATTGGGTTGCCTCCCAAGAAGCGCTTTTCTTTATTTATGAGTCTTGTAGCTAGACTCGAAGTCCTTTTACTCCTTAAGCTTGATGATACTTATGTGATTGGTTTTGAGTTTTTCAATTGCCTCTCTATCTCTTTTATAAGTACGTCTAAGGTTCATGCAAGCTTTGTAATATCCCTTTCTCTTTTCAAGGACATGCTTAAACCCCTTTTTTCTAACCATCAACTTTTCCACAAAGAATGCTTCAAACTTATCCTTTTCCAAGGGTGATACTAGATCTAATTCTTTTGTCCTTTGAGGCATCCTAAACACAACCTCGTCAACTCTATGAACAAACCTAATTGACCCTAAGGATTCATCATAAGTAAGCTTAGACGCTTGCATAAAAGGTTTTCCAAGAACCACTTCACTTAGCCTGCCATCAATGACACTGCCCAAGTCCTCCAAAATCATGAAGTTCAGTACATAAATGAAACATCCAACGAATATATGCACATTTTTTAGCTCTTCCAACGAAGTTATAAATTTTATATGGTTGGTATGGGTTTCTCCTTGCTTGAAAAGGTTTTTCTCTTATTTTATTATAATAAGTACGAGACATGATGTTAACAGGAGATTGTAGGTCAATGTATGCATGGCTCGTGTAAATGGTGCCGATTACACAAGGAATCTTCAAACTCCAAAGATTGCCTCTCCTAATTTTAGGCTCTAAGGTTGAGAAATGGGGACACGGTTCACCTATCAGCTCCTTATGGTAGGCTAATTCTTCCTTAGTAGGGAACATATCCTTAAATAATAATTCTTCAAAATTGTTTTTTTGTTGCGTTCTTAGTTCAAGTTCCTTAATTCTTTCTCTAGGGCAGAAAGTCTCAGCATCGGAAGATTGGTTGGTCAATTCATTAATGGTTTTGAAGAGAAGAGAATCAATAGTGTGCCTCATTTTTAAAAGCTTGTTTACCCTGGCGGTTAACTTAGTGTGAGTAGTGGCAGGAGGTTGCTGAGAGAGAGAGATCCTAAGGTCAGAGATGGATTCACGTTCTCCATAGCGAAGAATGGAATAGTCAATGAAAATTACGAACAAACACACAACGAAAAGATAGACTGCAAGAAAGCTAATGTACTGGAATTAAAATTCTCACTTGATAAGAATCAAACGAGTAGAACTAATTTAAACAATGATCAAAACCTAACTATTCTCCGGCAGCGGCGCCAAAAACTTGATGCGGAGTTTGTGAAGACTTCACAGGAAGCTTTACAATCCCCTAGGCAGTGTACCTAATTGTTGTAGTATAGTATAGGCAAGACTCGGGGGTTGTTATCGTTCTCTAGGGGAATAGGTTGGGAAGGCTCGAACATGGTCTAACAGAAATCTAAAGGGTTGAGAGAAGATTCTTTTTGTGTTTTTATATTTTTTAGAAAGCAAGTAAATATCATGGTTTGAGAGGTTGGTTTGATTAACTAATAATTAAACTGAATATAATATATACTACTGGTGATAACTTTATGATAAATAATGTATTTACCTAATCATGCACTACTTCTCAGATTGCTTCTCCTAGATCTGTTGCTTTGTCACACTTGTGATGATTTGTGTAAGTATTTCCTAAGTCATGAACGAATTACACGAACCCGCCGTCTATCTAATATTTCGTTAAGGCAACGCACAAGTAAGGTAGTATGAAGACTATTACAAGGACCCTAAGAGTATATTAAATTCATGTGAAATATCTTAAGGGGGATCAACCATATTAGGGGTAAGGCAGTATGAAGACTGTTACCGATGGTATCCTTTATACACACTCGCGTTTCCCTAGACGTCTATGCCAATTTAATATCTTATGGCTAGTTTTCTAGAGCCTAACGCGCACATCCATCAACAAGAAGCAACATTAAAATGATCTACAACCTAAGTTTCATGCAATCATAAGTAAATACAAAGGATGGTTTAGTCTAGCATGTTATAAAGAAAGCAAGAACATAAATCAATCAAACAACACATAGACATATTGAATGATTAATGATAAACAATCTTACTTGATTAAAACATGGATTGAAGGTAGTTACAATAGGGTTTTGGAGTCCTAAAAATGACCTAAAAAGATGCTAGAACGATTAGGGTTCGTCTCCTAAAAGTTATATAAAGTTACACTCTTAAAACCCAAAAATCGGTTTTGTATATATAGTAAATATGGTGTGACGGCGTCGCTTTGAAGTCATGACGCCGTCGCCACGTAGATGATTCTAGATCCTCTTTAAGGCAGCCACGTCCTGACGCCGTTGCTAGATCTCTGACGCCGTCACGATGAAGATCCTAAGGCCGTCGCTTTATGATGGCGATGCCGTCTCCACGCTCTGTTTGCACAATTCTTCATGATTTTTGGTGTAAAGTCGTAATCTTGTCCGTTTCTTCTCCAAATGAGCTCAAGTCACGTGTATTTCCTTCAAATGCCATCCAAGTGCTAAAAAACCTAAAAACAAACGATTAAACACATTATCTGGGCATATTTGCATGATTTAGTGGGTTAAATGGCTCAAAAAAAGTGTATAAAATGACACCTCATCAAAAGGGTAAATGGACTTGGTGTGAAGTAAGATTTTTGGAATAAAGAGTCAAGAAAGATGGGATTTTTTGGTCCAAACATTACTTCACTGTATGGAGGTAAAGATGGATTCTTAATGAAGGTGTGTGTTCCTTGATTAGTGATACTTATATCTCTTTACTTTGAAATGGTTAAATAGTGAGGTTGAGCGGCTATTTGATCATTGAGGTAACTGTATAGGAAATGTAGCTAATTGGGTATAGCCTTTCATTTTAAGAGGTATGAGTGCTCTAATCTTCATGATGATGCCTTGATATATGTCCCTATATGCTATTATGGATGTTAGTTGAATGGCTATGATAATCATGTATGAAGGAAATATAGTTATGGGATTATGGTATTTGGTGAATAAAGGTGAACATGGACAATTGATGTTTTATCCGAGATATATTTGATGTTGTAACCGATATTTGGCAGTAGGATTCATCAGAGAAGTGAATGTGTTTGTCCGAGTTATTTCTTTTGTGTATTAAACAGTCTTAGCTCTGTTAGTTGTATAAGGATTGGGCATGTCTTCTCATTTTTCTTTATTGATGTACTTTAACTTTTGAGTAAGTAATATATGTTCATCGGTTTTCAAAAAAAAAATTAGTTTAGAAATAAAAATTCAAAGGTTTGTCATTCTTTATTTAACTTCACTTTTTTCAAAATTTTATTTTTTTATAGTTTTTCACCGTATGAAACACTTGATCTACATCAAAACACTGGTATCATGAAAGTTTACTTTTTATTTTTCATCAAAATTTTCTCTCTTTTATTTTGGTTTTTTAATTTGATATGTGTTTTTAGAGGTGACAAAATGATTGGGTTGGGTTGGGTCGAGTCATGGGTCTTAGATGGGTTTGGGTCTAAATGGGTCTTTTAAGAGGATGGGTCTAGATGGGTTTGGGTCTAAATGGGTTTGAGTTTAGATGGGTTTGAGTCTAGATGAGTTTGGGTCTAGATGGGTCTTAAGGAGAAGGTTGAGTTTTTTTAACCATTTTTTTTAATCATGAAATTCCTGTAAACTAAGACAAATACTATTCAACATTATTTTTTTAACGGAAACAAGTATTTAACTATTTATATATAAAAACTTTACACTGTAACACAATGAAAACAAGATGCGTACATATATTTTTAATTTCTAGTTTCTTATGAAGAACAATATAATTTCTAGTTTCTTATCAAGAACAATATAATGCGTACATATATTTTTAATTTCTAGATGGGTTTGGGTCTAGATGGGTCGGGTCTAGATGGGTCGGGTCTAGATGAGTTGGTTCCGGTCTAGATGGGTTTGATACCTTAATTTTTTTTAACGTTTGTTGTCCGTTTTCGACCGTTTTCGTGCGTTTTTGATTTATTTCGAACGAATCCGACCGTTTTCGACCGTTTTCGACTGTTTTTGTCTGTTTTTCGGACGATCTCGACTCTGTTTTGACCTTATATCGTGTTGTGTGTTTTCGCCGGAATTTCGACCCGTTTTTGATCGTTTACGACCCATTTCTACCGATTTCGACCGATTTTGACCGTTTTGACCGATTTTGACCGTTTTCGACAATTTTCGTTAGTTTTCCTACGTTTTCAAGCTTTTTTGAACGTTTTCGTCCGTTTTTAAACGTTATGAAACGTTTTTGTACGTTTTCGTCCATTTTGTACGATTTGTTCGTTTACATATGTCCTTCTCTGTTTCCTTCGTTTTTCTTTGTTTTCCTACGTTGCGTTCGTTTTCGTACATTTGTACTATTTTATAAGTTTTCATACACTTTTATGCATTCTTATAAAAAGTACTAGAACCGTATAAAACGTATAAACATTTGAAAACATTTCAAGAACGTTATATAAGCGTACGCAAAAAAGTACAAACGAACGAAATAAACTTTAGAAAATCAGGTTAAGGAAAACGTACCTATAGGATAAAGATCGCTGCGCGGCGAAAACGATAAGATAATGGACAAAAACGGTTGAAGACGTACGAAAATGGTCGAAGACGTACAGAAAACAGTCGAAATCGGTCGAAAACGGTCAAAATCGGTCGAAAACTGTCAAAATCGGTCAAAAACGGACGAAAACAGTCAATATCGGTCAAAAAAGGACGAAAACGATCGAAAACGGTCGAAATCGGTGGAAATCGAATGAAAACGGTCGAAATCGGACGAAATCGGTGGAAATCGGACGAAAATGGTCGAAATCGATCAAAAACGGTCAAAATCGGTCGAAAACGGTCGAAATCGGTCGAAAACGTATAAAAACACTAAAAATGGATGAAAATTGCTATACCCAACAAGACCCGTCTATAAATGTTAAGGGAGACCCAACTAGACTCGTCCTTTAAAAAGATTTACCCAACTAGACTCATCTATAACATTAAAGGAAAAATCCTAGACCCATCTTGACCCACCTATAAATTTAAGAAAGACCCATCTATAAATTTAAGAGAACCGGAAGACCATCTAGATCCCACCTAATAAATTGACTATTTGCAAGCTTTAAAATTAATGGAAAAATATATATTAGCTTAAACTTTCGTAATTCATTACTGGATTGAGATCCTCTAATGTTTAACTCTCTCATGTTCTCTCATGTTAGTGATAATGTGAGATTAGACAAAATAGTAAATTATTTCCATTAATTAGTGGTGGTCCCATTTTATCATTTTCATGTTGTTGATTGGTTCAACTTGACCAACATGAAAGGATAAACTTGAGAGGATCCTCATCCTTCATTACTAGTTTTGTCAACTGTGTTGGAAATAGTCAACTTTAATGGTCATCATTTATCACCACATTAATCTACACATTATATGTTTCCTCTATGTTTTAGAACCGTTGACTTAAGATTAGGATTTTTTTACCTTAATTAAGTCTATAAAAACCCTAACTCATTAACCATTTTCTTTCCATCAAAAAACACATCTCATCCTTCACGATGGCATCTAGCTTCCCTACTTGCTCCTCCGCGGAACTAATCCCTCTCCTCGGCCTCGCTTCAAATGCCACGGCTGTAGCTGACTACATATGTGAGCGTTTCACCTACACCTCAGATAAACTCACCAACAACACATTTGCAATTGACAACACTTACCTCCTCTTTTCGGCCTATCTAGTGTTTGCCATGCAGCTTGGATTCGCCATGCTGTGTGCAGGGTCGGTTCGGGCCAAGAATACTATGAATATCATGCTCACAAATGTTCTTGATGCTGCTGCTGGAGGTCTCTCTTATTACATATTTGGCTTTGCTTTCGCCTTTGGTGGACCCTCCAACGGATTTATTGGCAAACATAATTTTGGATTGAAATCGATCCCATCAAGCGTTTACGACTATAGCTACTTTTTGTATCAATGGGCATTCGCTATAGCAGCGGCTGGAATCACTAGTGGATCCATTGCTGAAAGAACTCAGTTTGTAGCTTACCTCATATACTCTTCCTTCTTGACAGGTCTAGCTCCTTATTTCCTTATCATAATTTTCTTGTAATTGCTTTCACATAAAACATGCATGTCACCTCTTTTGCACCACTTCTGCATGGTAAAAAATTTGTAAATTTGACATATACTATTTTATAGTTAAAGTCAAATCAACTCAAAGTATTCTTTAAGATAACAAGATTTGGTCACCCGCGCTTCGCGGCGGCGCGTTTTGTACAAAACGTTTTTTATTATAAAGATTTAAGAATCATAGAATGGATTTATGTTTGAGAAAGGGAAGGGGGGGAGTTAAGTTTTAAGTGTTTCAGACTAAAAGTGAAAATTCAATAATGAATCAGAAAAGTGAGTTAAATTTGAGGCACACTTTATTAAAAATGAAGAATTACTAAAGTGTTTTGAACTAAAAGTGAAAACTTGCTTAACTTTGAAGCGGGTTATGGTAAAAATGAAAATAAAGTGTTTTGGAATAAAAATGAAAAGCAACTTAACTTTGAGGGGTGTTTTAATAAAAATGAAATATTAATAAAGTGTTTTGGACTAAAATGAAAAATAACTTAACTTTGAAAGTGTTTTTTTGTCAACAATGATAAGTGATAATTATAATAAATAAAATATTATTATAACAGATTTTGTGATTATTTTAATTAATAAAATATTATATTATACATAGTTGTGGTACCGGTCCACAAATGTATATATGTAGTAGTAAGATAAAAAATACATAATGTTACTATTAACTACTAAACAGTTGAGGACGAAATAAGATGTTTGCTTGAAACTGATTATCCATAGTTTCTCTTGACCATCCGTTTTAAGAACTTGATATTTGATATATATGTGCTGTTGTGGACTTATTCATTGGTATGATTGGCCAGAAATGAGTATGTTATTTGATTATTTATTTTTTAATCGGAATCTTTGAATAAGGTCATGTAAACATTTATGGACCATTCGATGAATATTCCATGTCTAAGGTAAAAGACAAACATATATCTATATCTATATTTCTATACTACTATATAAAACATTTATAATGTGAGACCCATTAAAAATTAAGATAAGGAAGTGCAATTTTGACCATCCATCTTATTTTTGGAAATCACATCATAAAGTGACATGTGTCACATTTTGATTAAAAAATCATCTTTATTTTCAAATTGAAATATCTTTTTATCTATTTAATTTTATTTTGATCTAATTTCACCATATTTTTAAAAATTTTATGCTCTTTAATTCAACATCCATTTTGATATATTTTTATAATTTTTTTTACATTTTAATGGGTTTATTTTATGTTGATTTATATTTTTTTACAACTTTAATCTTAATTAACTATAAACTTGATACGTTAAAACTATATACTTTCGGATAGAGTGTTGTCTTTTTACATGCGAGAATGATGATGTTAATATGGTGTTGCGGGAAAGTTACGGGAAACCCCAACGAACACATACATTTGTGAAACGAAATTACTAAGCGGGTAAGAAATTACGTAAAAAAGTTGAGTTAGTAAATTTTTTATTGCCGCCGCTATGCGCGGGTAACCAACTAGTTTAAAAGTATGCACCATATTAATTTGTCGCATTTTGTCTTGAGTTCAAAAATACTAACAGATTTCCATCTTAAATTTTATAATTTACGTTTATTTTTATTGTACACCTAATTTTATTTTATTTTTGTGTATTATTTATGCATGTTACATTTTTTAGAGCAATATTAATCAAAAATCACTGCAATGCACAAGCAAATAAAGACCTTCTGTCAAGGAGAATCCACAGAATATTTGAGCCCATGCACTTTCTACAAATTGGTCCTCAAAATCAAGCTATAATCGGCTGGAATATATTGCTAGGCCACATAGAAAGAAAAAGTTATATGAATTAGTGCGAACCAACTATTGGCAAAATTTCAAAAAAGTACGCGATATGTCTTTGACGCTTCGAAGATCGAAGAGTTAAAAGGTATATCTCCCAGATTACGATCGGGTAAAGCTCTCTAGCTGCCCCGTACGTCATATAGCGTTGTAGTTATTCGTGGACTAGTTCTTATGGATAATGTATGTGTCTTTAGGTTTGTTGTCGGTTTAGGTTTAGCCTTATGATCTTTTAGGTGTTGCTTTGGTTCTGTATTGCGGGCTGTTATTTGATTTTGTGTCGTAAGGTTGCGGGTCTCATGTTCTTAGTTCTTCTTTAGGTGAACTTTGTTTTAGTTATCTTGGTGTTTGTTCGTTCAAACTTCTTGCTAGCTTTTAGTATATCAACGCCTTTAATAAAAAAGCTCTAAATAATAGTCTATAATACATTGATTTAAACAATACACTTGATCATTATGAACCAATTAGCAGCTAACAGCCTAACACCTTCATTTATATGATTAAAAACAGGTTTTGTGTATCCCATAGTATCACATTGGATATGGTCTAGTGATGGTTGGGCGAGTGCCACAAGAGATCCTAATAGTGGCAGCCTTCTATTTGGGTCCGGAGCCATTGACTTTGCTGGATCAGGTGTAGTCCACATGGTTGGTGGCATTGCTGGCCTGTGGGGTGCACTCATTGAAGGTCCAAGAATAGGACGGTTTGATCGCTCTGGGCAGTCTGTGGCCCTGCGTGGTCATAGCGGTTCACTTGTTGTTTTGGGTACATTTCTTTTATGGTTTGGTTGGTATGGGTTTAATCCAGGTTCTTTTCTCACAATCTCAAAATCATATAATACTACGCATACTTATTATGGGCAATGGAGCGCCGTTGGAAGGACAGCTGTCACCACAACATTGGCAGGATGCACTGCTGGACTGACCACTTTGTTTAGCAAACGGCTACTAGTTGGTCATTGGAATGTGACTGATGTCTGTAACGGATTGCTAGGAGGTCTAGCCGCCATTACCTCAGGGTGTGCAGTGGTTGAGCCATGGGCTGCAATCATTTGTGGTTTTGTAGCAGCTTGGGTATTGATAGGTTTCAACAAGCTTGCAGAAAAGTTCAAGTACGACGACCCGTTAGAGGCTGCACAATTACATGGAGGGTGTGGGGCATGGGGCCTACTGTTCACAGGACTGTTTGCAAAGTATCAATACGTTCATGAGGTGTATCCTATTGGGGATGGGAGACCTTATGGGCTGTTTATGGGTGGTGGTGGAAAGCTATTTGCGGCTCAGATAATACAAATATTGGTGATCATTGGTTGGGTAAGCGCAACAATGGGTCCACTTTTCTACGCCTTGAAAAAACTCAAGTTGTTGAGGGTATCAAGTGAAGATGAAATGGCAGGAATGGACAAGACCAGGCATGGAGGATTTGCTTATGCTCATCATGATGAAGAGCTTAGTTCTCACCCGCCGGAAGGATTCACGATGAGAAGGGTTGAACCATCAAGTGCAAGTCCAGCCACACACAATGGTGTTTAGTCTACATGTCGTCCTCTTTTTTTCGTTAAGTCAAGATAAGATAGTTCTGCATGCAGTTCCACACAAATGTGGAATATTTCTATTAGCTGTGGGGAAGGATTCATGGTTAAAGTATTTATGATCCGTATTGGGTTTAAAGTGAAGCTGTTAATAGTGGGCATCGACATGCCACTAATTTGATATCTAGTGAAGAATTCATGTTTGTATAATTCATGATTAATGGTGTATTTGTATATATATATTCACATTTATCTGTAATTTGTGTGCAAGATGTAAAAAAATAAAGTTGCTAGCTTATTCCTGGTTATTTTCTTATGAACAGAAGATTTTTATACAAAATAAAACACTGGCAGGTTGCAGAAACAGCAAGATTACATAAAAAAGACACCAAACTTATATGCAAACGAAAGCGGCAGCACCTCCTATTCTAATAACATTGAAAGTAAAAAGGTTAAGTCTAGGCAGTGGCAGTATTGTGGGGGGCAAAAAAAAAATTTCGCAATAGCAACAAAATACGGCGAAAAAACTAGGATAAAAATAAGGATCGTAATGAAAAATCGATTATTGTCACTTAGAAAATGAAAGATTTTAAGGTTTTAAAGTGTTAAATGTTGTATTTTAGCGTGTGAGTGGGGGGCAATTTGATTTTGTGGTGGGGTGCACTTTAATAAAATGGTCAATAAATAAAAAATTTACATTAAAAACTGATGTTTTTTGGCGAACTATGGAGGGCACCGCCCCCCCATAGTTGAATCCGCCCCTGAGTCTAGGTAACCAATTTACAAAAAATTCCAATGTTAGGTAACAGACTTTGTAAAGCAAATTTTGGAAGGGTTACCGGCTCAAAACCGACACCTCACCATTATAAATAAAAAAAATATTTTTAAATTTTTTTTTTTTTTTTTATCACAACCCACCACCACCCCTCCTTCTCCACCGCACCTCCTCCTCCACCACCCTCCTCCAACACCCTCATTCGAAACAAGAATGGATCGGTTCACATGAAGAACTTATTCGAAACACTATTGGATAACTTGCAATAACTACCAATAGTCCACTAAAGCAAATCACATAACGCCTTACTCCATAATCACGCCTCAAAACCAAGTGGCAATAGATACAAAAACAAAAGGAAAAAAAAATGGCCATCTGTTGATCTTTTAATACAGGGTACAGTCGTGCACTAAACCTTTTGAATAGTTAATGGATGATGTCGTAAAAGATCACTCAAATCATACTTACTGAATCTCTCATTTTACAATGTTCCAAGGTATAAAAGTGTAATCTATCTCATGTCTCCATAAAAATAAGAGGCAATTTCATATTTTTCCTTCTTTTCACCATTAATTTTAGAGTGAATAAGCAAAAAAACACGCCGTCATGGTGGTGGTTTGTAGTTTTATGTGGCAACAATTCAATCCCCTCGCCGATACTATAATGGCACTAATCATCCTGAGTGGTGAAAACATTCGACAAAAATCATCCCATAGGGATGTATTTTTAGAAAAAAGCTTTACAAAAAGTTCTGCAAAAATCATCCCTCTAGGGATGATTTTTGTCGAATGTTTCACCACTCAGGGATGATTAGTGCCAATAGTATCGGCTAGGGATGATTAGTGCCACAAACTACAAACCACAGGGATGATTTTTGCAATTTACTCTTAATTTTATATTTACTCAAACATGCATCAAAAGTGTGGTACATCATGCATTCAAATGTTGTAATTTGAGTATATATGAAATTATTAGTAAAAAGAGGAGGATATATGAAATTAATCCTAAAAATAATTGCTTCCGAGGCCGTACAAATAAACCAAAGTCAAACTAAATAGTTGCAACTTGCAAGGGAATCTAACGTGCTAACATAATCAACTAGGGTCAATGTCATAAAATACCTACGAAGTTTCAAAATTGTCCCGATTTCATCAACGAACTAAATTTCGTTCTGTCTAGACCAACGAACTTTCAAATATTGTTCCGATATCACTAATATTCCAATTTGTTACCGACACGTGGCAGTTTTCTTCCACGTTGGCAATTGTTTTTTAATAATCTTAGAGTATATTGCATTTTTAGTCCCTGTGGTGTGGCCAAATTGCATTTTTGGTCCCTTTGTCTTCTTCACCTTAATACTTTAATGAATATTTCTTTTCTTTTATTTATTTTTTTAAAATTCAACCTCTTTATTTATTTTTTTCCTAGATTCTTAACAAACACATACACAAACACCATACCACAAAACACCAAATCAAAAATACCCGGATCCAAAAAATACACAAACACGTATTCATTTTTATCAACCACTAAAAAAGAAATAACAATAACAAACATCAACAAAACATCTTTTATCAATTCATCCATCATCAGTTAATCACTGTCACTATATATTCACAATGGCCAACCACTCAGGCGACAACAACCACTCGGTTTGAAAAACTGGCAGAGCTCCGGTTAGGGAAACAACCGCCATCATAGATCCAAAGAGGCGGCGGCCACCGTGAACATATAGATTAAGCGCAGAGACACCGGCTAGGGTCCCGACAACGTAGAGACGTCGTTTGGCTTGTTAATCCTTGTGGGGTGACTTTTTATAACCCCTTTGACTCGTTTTCTTTTTAGTTAAATCTTTTGCGTAAACCATTTGACCCGTTTGGCTTGTTAATAAAATATTTTTTGTTTCCAAAAAAGAAAACCATTTGACACATTAGACTCGGAACACATCCCAAAGTTAGATTAATGTAGACATGCTATGCTAAAAACATGACCAACCTAAGGTTTTCGTGTGCACTTATCGTCGTATATCTGTTATAGCCATCTCTGGTCTGTTTAAAAGAGGTATGGAGGCTGCCAGCTGCTGAACTTGGGTAAAGAAAATGAAAAGACACGATAATGGGATTTTGTGTTGGATACTACAGGAAGCTGAATGTATTTGTCTTTAGGTAGCAGCATATTTACCCAATATGTTAGCAGCATTTTTGATTCATGATATGTTCAACTCAAGTATAACTTATGTGGATTGATCTTTCTTGTAATTTATCAATGGGAGCGAAGTGTTTGCTGGATCATGTAAAGAGATGTTTAAAGAGATGAAAGAAAAAGATCTTATGGAGAAGAAATGATAAAAGGTGACGTGGAATAAAAAAATTAAAAAATTAATGACGTGGATAATTTACCCGGTCATATTGGTGATATTTACACATAACTTACAAGTTCGTTGGTGTAGGTAGGACGAAATTTAGTTCGTTGGTAATGTCGGGACATTTTTGAAACTTCGTTGGTATTTTATGACATTGACCCAATCAACTACTATAAGTTAACTCTCTGCTAGTATGTACCCACGCAAAATGGCAGGCGGCAATTAGTCTTTTTGCGGTTTTCGATTTGCGACGATGGGGGTGGGAGGAGGTGTACGAGATTGGTAGAAATGGTAGGTAGAAGAAAACATGCGCCTAAGATAGGTTTGAATGAATCTTAAGACCAAGTGAGGTTAGGGATAGAAATGCAAGTATAGATAAATATACCATACAAGGTTAAATATGATATATTGCTATGGCTTAACGTCATGGTTCATTTAAAGGTTATTTTGTGATCTGCTTCAAGGAGTTCGATTAATATGTTTTGATATATGTGACATAGTTGCTAGGAAATGGTGAAGTGGGTCCGTAATGCTGATGTGGCATTCAAACTGGTCACAATACCTATTTCAACAAGTCATTACAAGTTTGATGGGTTTGAATGGTATTTTACAAAGTATGTAACCTAACATTGGAATTTTTTGTAAGTTAGTTGGTTACCTATCTATGGAGTTAACCCAAAGTAAAACTAGGCCACAAAACAGGACACCATAGACTCATAGTCCTCTGTTACACATTACGATTACACGGATAGTTAACTTACAAATTAAATATGTTTTTGAATCCTTTTTCTGTCGCCGAAAAACAGAAGGAAATAACTGTATGAGTGACTTTCATATGCCTGGAATGCAAGCATGGACGGAGACAATGGGGGAACCAGAGGGTGCTTGACCCTCTCCAACACACCAAATCGCTTTGCTATTTTTCTTATAAAATTTAAGCCTATGACCCAACTATGAACAAATGACCCCCGTTTCATGCTCAAGGTTTCCATCTAATACATTTTTATTCGTAACTGTCAATGTGTTTTGTTATCAAAATTTTAAGTTTGTAACCCTGTGATCATTAGAACCTATGATTTAACTTTTAAGTCATATTACTTTGTTACTTTGAAAACAAAAAATCGGCCCCCCTTACTGTCCGTTCCTGAATGCAAGAGCCAGATATCATTGCGAATTTTCCATACCACTCAACACTCCTGATATTCGTTCCTGTTATTGTTTATTGTGTTTTACGCAACATTAATTTTTTTTATGGTGTAGGACAGACAACAATCCCAGTATACTAAGAACAACAATATAGTGTCAACTTGTAACAGGAAACAAAAGCAACACAAAAGCTAAAAAAACAAATCACTAATTGACTGTTATGCTGATTATAAATCTTTAACCATGGGAGCAAATTTATTTTAGAATTAAATTTACTTTATATGGACTAAAAAACTTTGAGAACTTTGACTACAACCATAAGCCGTTCCATGCTTGATTCAGTGGGTTTAACTCAGGGTGTATAGCAGCAACAATGACCAGCAGCGCTTGAATCCGGAGGGGAGATACATTCTCCGACCTTCCAACCACGAGGAATGCAAGTGTTATCGTTGTTGGGTTAATCTCGACATTAAAGAAAATAAACTTTAGTGTTAAATATGTAAAATAGAATAGTTTAGGCAAGAACCTATAAATATGAAGGGTTGTGTTGGTTGACTTCTTCCAACCGCTAGTTACTGCCGACCGAACCATCGTAATGGTTCAATGGCACCCGTTGAACAACTATATATATATATATATGAATAATATATATATATAATATATATATATATATAAATATATATATATATATATATATTATAGAATGTACACAATCAATGTAAATTAGCAAAATCAATAAAAGAACTTTCGTTGATAATTTCTTAGATTCTATAATTTCGATCCAAACATTTGGTATCATAGCCCAAGGCTAATCGATCAAGGGAGAAAGATTCCAGGGTTCATAATAGAAAGAAGGAAGAAGGAATAACCTGTTCATTCTCGATTGGAGAAGTAAAGAAGATGATCAAATACAGAGGTAAACAAGTGATCAGAATCGCGATTGAAAACCCCCATGGAGCGGAGTAAAGATCCGCTCGATTGAAGAGATAAAACCTTCTTGATAATCCATAACCAGTCGATCAAAAGGAATAAACCATAAAACGAAGGCAATCGACTTAAGACTAGGCCAGAAAAAAGACCAAGGTTAACCGGAGAAACAGAACCGGTAAAAACAAACGTTTTTGTTTTTGAAACCACCGATTGACAAGAGGTTAATCGAGAAAGCATCGATCAAAGAAAACCCAGAAGAAGGAGGAAGGATTTAAGAAATAGAAGCAGCAAAGCAAAGGTCATATTATAAGTCTGGGATTTTGGGAAAAATTATTTTTTAAGTATTTATTTATTTACTTTCTTTTCACTTTATTTATTGATTAAAGAAAAAATATATATATACATATAAAATCCCAAATCAATTGAAGGAAGTAAAAGTAAGAAAAATCAAGTTTTGTATTTTTATCTAAAAAAAAATCTTTTTCACTTTTACAAATACAAAATAGCAAGTAACCGAACCATTGTGGTTCATAAAGTAGGAAGGTAAGACCCAACCCTAACATATTGTGGGCGTAGCTAGTTAAAACCGAATTCCTGTGATTCCATAGCAAGTCAAGACTGAATCCCTTAGGTTCATTGCAATTTCCAGCCTTAAGATTCAAATAGAAGAAGAATCAATTATTTTGATCAAAGCAAGAAAGCGCCAATTAGCAAGTGGGTCTGAAAAAACACTATATTGATTAGCAAGTTGGTCATAAGAAGCAAGTTTTAGCAAGAAAACCTTGTAGCAAGTAGGCCAGTAACAAGTAAGAGTTTGAGTTTTTTGATCAACACAAGAGCAAGAAAACCAAAACCATCTCGGTTCAGATGTAAGAAATAAGCAAGTTAAAAGCACAAACATGTAGAAAGTGACATGCATGAAAACACATCAAACAGTGCATCAATTCGAGAACAAGAAAATGTTTCACTACAATGTCCAAATGATCGAAACAAACTACAAAACTACATGGGCATGTATGATGGAAACAAACATGGAAGGAAAGTGCATGATGCGAACGACCTTCTTCAGCATGATCGAGATTAAGGGGGTGAATGTTGGGTTAATCTCGACATTAAAGAAAATAAACTTTAGTGTTAAATATGTAAAATAGAATAGTTTGGGCAAGAACCTATAAATATGATTGGTTGACTTCTTCCAACCGCTAGTAGCCGCCGACCGAACCATCGTAATGGTTCAATGGCACCCGTTGAACAACTATATATATCTGTACTCAATCAATGTAAATTAAGCAGAAATCAATAAAAGAACTTCGGTTGATAATTTCTTATTTCTATATTTCGATCCAAACAATCGCACTGAATTGTTGAACTCTCATTCAATGGATCACACGTCATTCCTGTGCAATACTTTTTGCCATCCCAGTTAATCCCGATACCTGCCAAATATTGCCAACACAAAGTAAAACGTTATGCAATCAATACAAATCAACGTCTTCATAACTTTAAACGAACCTAAACGGTCAAATGAAATTATATGATCGTATATATAACGTAAGTACTATGGACGTTATAAGTACGTACTTTAGGCCTCAAATTTAATTTACAAGGGTAAAAAATTTATATGTTTCAACATCAATTGATAAGAGGATTATGTTAACACATAAACAAGTTAACAAAAAATTTAAAAAACCAATACAGATGAAAAAGAAAATACGACGTACCCCTGGACGCTACCGTAGTGGACGAAAAAGTTGTAATAATCACAAGAACAACGATGAATTTGATAAAGATGCATGAGTTTCTGCATGATTAGTTAATGTGTTTGAGTTATAGTTTTTGATCTTTTTTGTGATTACTGCAATGTATTTGTTCTCCTGCAACCAGATTTTATAGAGATGATTTTCTTCAAACTAGGAAAGAAATAATGTATACAATAAATAATTCATTTTCTTACTCGAAATCTCTAAGAGCATCCACTATGATAAACTTTTTGTAAATGTTTATACATTAATACTTCAATAATTCTTAGACCTTTTGATATTATAAACCTACATTCACTAGAGTATAAACTTTTTCAACTTCATAAAATGTCTTATATAACAAATGCATTAAATGCATTTAATTTATAAAGAGGTTCAAGAATT
>BQNB010143227.1:0-17020 GCA_026074375.1 Tanacetum coccineum | reverse complement strand
AACTTTTCTCTACAACTTTTGTGTTACAACTTTTGTCTTACCAGTATTAGTTTTTCCTGTTGCTTTAACTTCAGTACACCGTTGCCCGCTTGATGTATCATTTTCCAGATTCTATTATAGTTTCGTTGAGCGAAACACATTTCTCTGTTCGACCAAAAAAAAGAATAGCCCCGCGCTCCGCAGTGAAGCGCGGGCTAAAACCCTTGTTTTTAATCATTCATAAATTTAATTATTAAATTTTCAGCATAAAGAAAAAATTTCTATGCTAATAAATCTTATATTTATATTAAGGAAAAGTTTTAATATTGACAAAATTACACCATTGGTCCTTAAAGATTGGGTGATTAGCCAAATCATGTCACTTTACTTGGTGTTTGTTATACGGTGTTCATCAATTCGGTTATTGGGTCGATATTTGGAACCGCAATGAACTGTTTCAACATTATTATAGCATTAGGTATTGTGGTTCTATCGGGGTGGTGCCATGGGTAAAAGTGGTGTCATCTCAGCATTTTTTCGTATAACACTACAATCCACTACAACACAAAAAACACATATCCCTTATACAAAGTGGTGTCATTGGCAAAAATGATGTCATTGGTCCATACATACATTACTAAAATAAAAATACAACCCAAAACAAAAATATAAAAAAATAAAAACAAATAAAATTTTTAAAAGGGAAAATTTTCAAAAGAATCCAAAGTGCATAGTTGCTAGCACTCTATAAGCAAAAAAATATTTTTTTTACCAAAAGAGACTAGGACGACTTGACGACTGGGCAACTAAAGCAGATATCTACATGTGTCCATATATGTAAGGTATAATTGTTTAGGGCAACTCGTACTTTTAGGACGACTTGTACTTAAAGCGACTGAGTACTTTTGTCATTTAACCCCACCTTTTGTACCAAAATAGTTTTGGCAAAAAACATAATGTACATAGGGTGAATTGTACTTTAGGGTAACCTACATTGCTTTTTTGGGGCGACTGGTTGATTGGTATAATTTTTTTGTATTTTAAAGAATTTTGTATAATAGTATATATTTTGTAATGTAAGACCCCTATTTTAATCGATATCAGCGGAAGGGTCATTTGGGGTGCTACGGCTTAATACAAACACTCAAGCATAGAAAACGACTCGAAAAGAGACATTTTTAAATACATTCATTCGTATCAGAGCTTAAGTTATAGAGAACAAAAGATTTTCAAAAAGAAAAATGAACGAAAAAAATTTTGAAATCTTTTGACTATAACGGTGCAATAGAAATCTCCGAATTACCGACGGGACAAGAATGAGAAGGATTTATTTATCGATATATATATGGAAAAATATATATATGTTGTAATATGAGATTTTCATTTATTTTGAATATAAATGTTGATTATGTGATTATTTTAATACTAACACGAGATATTTATACGACACGGATTGTCATGAAGAACCCTAACCCTCTTAACGAACCGAACGAAGCTATTCCTGAAGAAAACCCAGTTATTCCCGATCCGAACCAAGTTGTGGATGTCCATGATCCCAACGAAATGGTTGACATTTCGGACGACGTTGATTTAGTTGATTATGATGGTGATGATGAAGAAAACCCGGAAGAAGATCCGGAAGAAGACCCGGAAGAAGAACCAGAACCGAATAATGGGCTTGTGAATCGATTTGCCCCACATGTTGACCCACATCAGCCCGGTGTTATGATTGGTTGGTTAGAGGAGAATGATGGTGTAAATGAAGGTGTTAATAATGAGGATATAGAAGACGAAGATGTTGAGATTGAGCTCAATGACGATGCTGAGTTGATATTTCCTTATGAGGTGGAGGGTGACAAAACCCCGCCACCTAGAGATGAGTCTTCTGATTCTGAGCCACCTAATGCTGAGCCACCTAATGCTGAGCCACCTAATGCGGAGTCATCTGATTCTGTATCATCCGATTATGAGTCATCTGATTCTGAGTCGGAGGACGAGGAGGCTGATATTGCACCCGAGGCCACTGTTGGGACTGTTACCCAAAGGCCGTTTGTTGTTCGTGACTTTCCGAGGGGTATACTTGAGGTAGGAGAGTCATCTTCTGCTCGTGACTCATCATATGTTGGTGGATTGGCACCTTGGGCTTTGAGACGTGATTTGGAGACGTCCCGTTTACGAGCTAGACTTACGGAGGCTGAGTTGAGTACAAACCAAGCTGAGATTGCTCTTCTAAAGTCAAAGAATAAGATCGGGGAAAAAAAGAGAGAGAATTACTTGATCATGATTTGGGAGATGTTAAGCGTGCTTTGGGTAAAGTTTTAGAGAGGTTGAAGGTGTTGGAGAGTGGGGAAAATGCTACATTGAAGAAAAGATTGACTAAGACTGAGACTAAGTTGGCGTGGGCTCGTATGGAGCGTGATATTGCTGAGGGGAGGTTGCATGAGTCCCGAGTGTGGAACAAGAGGTTTTATATGGAGATGGTTCGCATTGGGGTTGTTCCTAAGCCACCATCCGATGATGAAGGTACTGAGCGTCCGAGAAAGAAATCGAAGAAATCTTCTTTTGATGGGGCCAAGGGACCTTCCGAGCCACGTGGACCACCTAGTGACTCTTAGTAGATTAATTTATCATTTGTAGTATCTTTTGTAAATCACTAACTAAACTGAGATATCAGTTAGTAGAACTAGTCCTTGGAGTTGTATAGCATTAGATGGTGACATGTAATGTGTGACGATACCACTTGTGACTCGTTTGTGATTAATGAAAATACTATCTTTTGATTTCTAAATTCTACGTGAGTCGTTGTTATCTTTCTTTTCTTATTTCTTGAAGTTGTTCCTATTGATTGATGCAATCATTGAATGAATACTCATTATGATTTGAATTGCGTTGTAACTTCTTCTCCTCGTATTCTCAATCGCCATCGATATCATGGATCTCATGATGATTTTGGCTAAACTCATTTCCTATCATATTGTAATCATTTCACCCATCGCGAAGCCATGGTGATGACGCCGTGGGCTGGAGCCGGGTGCAGGAGCCGTGGTGCGGACCATAAGCCAGTCCCGAAATTACTGGGTGTACTTACGTAACATTCATGAAGTGTGACCTACAACCTTTTAAAGGCACCAAAGGTTCTGTAGGATTATGTCAATGGTTTGAGAAACTAGAATCTATGTTTTCGAATCAGTGATTGCAAGGAAAGGGATAAGGTGAAAATTTGGAACTGCACTCTCCAAGTCGTGCATTAACTTGGTGAATGGAAGGGGGTGTGGTGGTGTTGGCTGAGGTGTGGGGGGGGGTGATAGATGGGGGCAAAAGGTCAAAATACAGACATGAGCAGTGTGAAGCTTCCTGAATCCTCCCCTTCTATTTTGTGCAGACTCCAATTGAAATAATACAGAACACTCCTCGCTAAGTTTGACTAAGGAGTCTTCTTTCTCAAGTTTCTCCTTATGCAAAAGTAGATCTTTCAAAACCGTTTGGCTCCCTTTGACATGTGAATCATAGCTTCAAGAAATGGCAGATTGATATGAATTTGCTTAAAGAATAAGAAAGAAGGTCGCCCATCCTTGCTCATCCTTTTTCTGCTTCGTTAATCTGGAATTGGAAAATGTAGATGGATTTACTTAGAATTGCTGACACACCCCGCCAAGGCAGAAATGCGAGGCGTAACGAGAAGAATATCACAAACACAATGCGTCTAATTGAGAATTCAATATGCCATAAATAACAAAGTATAGACACGAAAGTGTCATAACAATACCATAAAGAACCAAATCCAATAAGGCGACTTTATTGACGACACAAAATTCTCCTATAGCTAATATGAAATACAGTTAATATTTATTCACAATCCAACCAATCAAATTCAAGATAATAAAGCAAAAATCTCGCATGACTTCCTATATTCTCTTTCTAGCCACTTCTCCCCTCTCCTAACTAATCACCATGTTGCACACCTGAAAATGATGCTTAAAAACGTCAACATAATGTTGGTAAGAGTCCAAATGTTTAAGACACATATAAAACTTTCATACAATTACTTACTACTCTGCGATACTAAACAATTCATAACAACCGTACACTATGGTAGGCGTAACCATCCATCCATATCCAACACTAGTAGAAGCGTACTCATTCTGCTCCAAATTACTTCACTTACTCACCTAAAAGTCTACCAGCTTGGCGAACGTATTACTTATTCCTGACCCACTACATTATTGAGTATTACATTTCAACCCCAGCAGTCTGGATTTGAGTTGAGTATTAAACAACACTCGATCCCAACCATAGCGCACACATACTAATTAAACAACGTCCAATTTGCGATAACGAGGCAGACAAGCCATGGAAGCGAATCACATCAACAAATCAATAACCAACATAACACATAATCACATCAACTAAAACATTTATAACTCATAGCCACGATCATTTTACACCCCAAGAAAACATAAGAAATAGGGGCAATGAAACTCACCTGATTGCTTTGCAGCTGTCCCACAAACAGCTAGCACAAATCTAGAACAACAAAACCAACACATGTTACACACGCTACTTAAGCCAACAGCTAAGCACATGTAACACTATAATGAAGGACGTCTAAAAGGGGTTTAATTACCCCTTATGGGTTACCCGACTCCCGACGCCATGGCCCGTCATCTAACTACAACCTCGTGATCCACACTTTTTCATAATATTCTATAATTGTTTAACCTGAAAATGCAGAATTTTAGGTGTCACTTATTACCATTTTCTAAACCACACCTGCAGGACCTGTTAAAAATATTTAACCAAAAATCACAGGTTCAAATATCATGTGTTTACCTATCGCCCAGACGATTTTTCCACTATTTTATTTCCACTCATAAGTGCCCCAAAAAAAATCTAACTTTTTAACTACGCAGTTTTTCAATCTGATCTGCACACTTAAAAAGTTGGAACCTAAAAAAAAACTCAATATATAACTTCCAAATTCAAAGCCTTTCCTTTGGGTGATTTTAATAGACACATAGAACTAAAACTCTTGGTAGTTTGCTAATCCTAATTTAAATTTGAAGCGGGGGTTTTAACACCAGCGTAATCCTGACCTAAATCTGACCCGTATATTACAGTTTTAACAACCCTATCATGCGCTGGACTGTTTTGACTGGCTCCAGACCGAACTCAAAATCGTATCGAAGCCGGACTTTTATGGAAAAATAGAACTCGTTAAACTATAATTTAAGGGCGCCTGTATCACCTCTACAATATAACCATCATTGAGATAACATCTGATCAAAGACAGCCCAATATCAGCCCACCTCCAATCGATTTTAACGTGATTTAAATCCTAACTCTTGCAACCCATTAAAACCCTGAACTAATTACCACTCATCCTAATTATCTTAACTATCATTAAGATCATAACAAAACTGAATTATACGGAAAAGACCGCTTGTTCCACCATAATATAAGTTTACAAGAATTTAAAGAATAACTAATTACAAAGATTATTAAACATACCTAGTTCTTGCATCTTGTTCTTGATAAAAAAATCTTTTTTTCTTTCTGGGGAGTAGGTTCAGAACCGGATTCAAGGAGGGAGAGGGAAGGAAAAGTGTTTTAGGTTATACTTAATCCCATATTTATAACCTTAGAAATCCTAATTTTTAATCAAACTAGTTTCCCTTTTTTTTTTCTTTTTCTTTTTTTCTTTTACATCGGCCAACTAATACTATTATAATAACTATATATATATATAAATGATAATAGTATAGGTATATATAAATTATGTATATATATATATATATATAATTGTATATTTAAATTACCTTGTTTACTTAATTACCTTAAGTTTTTATAAAAACCTAAGCTAATTTGGATAAACCTTTTTACTTAAACGCAATTTACTAGACTTTTAAAATAAATAACTTTTTATTTTTATTTTAACTTAACTTAACTTTCCAAAAATAGAAATTCACATTTCATTATTATTCTAACCATTAACACCTATTCATACCAAACATTACTAACACATAAATACGTATACGTAATAATACTTACACGAAAAATCACTAAAACGCTTAAATCATAAAATCATTTCCTTGTCACCAAAAGTAAACAAAATAAACTCCATAAAATCCAACACAAATCCAATCCCAATGAGACGATCACGCCCAATGGATATATTACCAAATCTCACATATCCTACATAAACACATATAATCGCGTATAAACACAAATAACACATAACCCATACATTACAACCGATACACAACTCAACACTAATAGTTTGACTAACCTGCTTAAGTCATGGTTGTCACAGTATCCCCTCCTTTAGGAAATCTCTTCCTGAGATTTAACCAAAAGGTTCCACATCTAATCATTACCAAACAAGTAATCGGAGATACTTATATTTCAAATAGTCCTCCCACACCCATGTTTACTCAAAGTTACCTTTTTGAATTCCACTACTTTCACATGATATCTTACTGCTAACGCAACTTTTGCTGCCCACAAAAGTGGTACGCATAGCACATAAAACACCGCTCTAAACAAAAAGAAATATCTAACTACCTGAACCGTCCCCGCCATCAAGGAAACTCTCAAAAAAACATAAGTTACGTAACCACGCCATTTACAACCCGGTCATCACAACTCATCAACAAGGAACTGTTCTTGCTACCAAGTATAAGTTGTTAACACACACACACACACAAAAAAAGCCAATTGTTTTGAAGAATTCGCTCGACTACGAGCTAATAACCATAAAATAACTTTAAACAATAAATCTCACACAAACCGGAACATCTCTCAAGGCTTACTTAAAGTTCTATAAAGAAACCTTACGTACCCAACTTTCAACTAAAAATCCCAATGATCCCTTGCTCAACGAACAAGTGTGGATACTCCTTTTACCTTGAATCCTAAACCTAAAGACCATCGCAATTCAAGCCGTAAATGGACCTTAACTACCACGATTTCTGGCTACAATATTTAACGCTCTTAACTTCACGGTCACTATTCCTCAACAATGGTTCCTCAACAAAACGACAGAGATTTGTGGACAACCTTGATCATCATCCAATGGCACATGGCGAACTAAGCATTCCGCACAAGACATTATTTTTGTATTTGACACACTCTGAACATGTGTCTGTACACAACTCATCTCCTCAGGCAACCTCAACCTATCAACAACAAGGCCAATCCTTTCAAGACTCCAACTGATCCTACATATCTAGTGGTGCTATTTACCCCCTTCTTTCGCCATAACGCATTACGCCCTTCTAGGATGACAAAGGCCGTTTAGACAAACATGAATCCCGCACCTCGAACTCTAAAATGGCTCTACGCTATTACCATCTTATCTGCTTTTGATGATCTCAACGACCGCAAATACAGGTGGCTTTTTTCCTTTACCCAACATTATCCTTAGCAGATCCAATTTGTAGTATATTGGTATATCACAATACCAAGCATAGATGATGGGATTGGCCAAATTTCTAGAGAGAGAAAGTTGACTAGTCTAGGAAAGAATAGACGAAACTTGAAGTGTGTGTATTATCAAATTGAAACAACCACCCCCATTCCCCATCGCTCTGAAAGGGTATTTATAAACAAGAGTTTTGGTGCCCCTAAATTGGCATGGAGTGGGCTAACAATGGGTAAAAGACACGAGGCCCAACACCAAATAGTCGTATCGGTAACAAACGCTTAAAACATAAGACAATCGAGCTAAGACCTATCTTGACATAACACAAAGCGGGTGACCGAGTCGTTTTAACACTGGATTTTATTATCCTAACAATCCCCCTAAAAGGAGGTCACCTTAGAAAATACAAATTGAAATCATAGCATTATATATGAATTAATCTTTAATTCTGTTTTTAGTTTTTTAATACCTCCAAACATTTTTTCTTGTACAACAAGTAGTGAATCTTTGACTTTGTCCTTGGCCTTGAAGTGATCTTATGTGCTTTCCTTTATGAGAGCAACATCCACTTTAAATGTCTTTAATCATCCTGTTGTGGAATATTGCCTCCATGGGTGATGTGTGACTAT
Organism: Tanacetum coccineum; assembly: GCA_026074375.1. Lineage (NCBI taxonomy): Eukaryota > Viridiplantae > Streptophyta > Magnoliopsida > Asterales > Asteraceae > Tanacetum > Tanacetum coccineum. The sequence continues at coordinate 8,992 of BQNB010143227.1, read as the reverse complement.
TTCGACCCGCATACTCACACTCATCTAGATCATGAAATAGTATTTGTGGTGGGGGGGGGTGGGGTTCTTATCAGAAGTATTAAAGCTGTGTTGATAAGTACTTTCAGATTATCATGATGTCTCTTTGATTTAGAAACTATAAGGTGTGACATGGGGGTTGTGAATTGACTTTACTAGAATGAGGCATCTGCATCTCTATCTTTATGTAATCTTGAAATACAATAGTTAACAATAAATCTTGGTGACGAATATGGCTTTGTCAATCGTTAGAGTTTGGTTGCATTAACCTCCGGTTCCATGAGGACCATTTTACAGTATAAGTACTATAAACCAATGAACAGGTAGAATTCATTATAAACCTCCTAGACGATGGTTTTTCCAGCTCAAAGTTATAGAACATCTCACGCAAATGCATGAGATTCACCTGTACTTGCGTAGTATCTCTTGTACCGGACACATCAAAGCAGGCTACCTCACTATTGTAATTGCTACTAATAGAACAGGTAAGAGCGAAACACAGTGAGTTACTATCTCATCGAATGAAGTAAAATTGATTTGAAAATCATCGACTGTGTCCCACTGGTTAAAGTGATTTTGTAACATCATACCAGAGTTTTTAACTAGTTAATCAAAAATCAATCCTTCGTCTATTCAAATCTGACCGCGAATGGATGCCCTGTGTCTCACAATTTTAGAAACCCATAAGGATCTCATAAGTTCCACTCTACCATAGAGCTTGTTTGATGGTTGCTCTAGAAGATTCTATCTTCATTGTGATGTACTTTCGTATACACTCTCGGTTGTTCTGGCCAATACCACTAGGATAAATAGCGTAGCCCTCTTAAGATCTTTACTTGTTATCACATTGTGTGATGAGCAAGCATAGTTTTTAGTTAGTGCCCAAAAAGATTTATGGATGATCCATAGCCTAGACTCAATATGCATTTTATGGTTTTTAAGTAGTCGTAAGCGCTTGGAGCAAACTGCCACCGGTTTTCAATATCATCTTAACTCAGAGTGAGAGAGACGATAAGAAATGTTATTGAATCTGTAAGGAAATGAAACAAAGAATCCTTGTGAGAGAACTAAAGTGGCTAGCGATGGTTTAGCAGTGAATCACGGAGTCCATGATACTGTCTACAAAGTCAGCAAATCAACCATGTGGATTCTGACACATGATGCATCTGTAGTGACCCGTTTTCACCCTTCCTAATGTTACATAAGGAGGGGCTTCTATATCGTTTTCACCCTTTATCTTAAACATTTCTTTTCAAAAAAATTCTTTAACACCCTTCGTGCATACCCGAGAACTGTCATTACATAGTAACCTATTGGTTGGGTATGTACAAGTTACCTAGGCTCCATCACTACAGATCCCGCAGCAATTCCCCCTTATTCTACATTACCTCCCCTACTCCCACTAACCTACCTCACCCACCCCCACCAAGAGGAAACCCACTTACCACACAGACCACACTAACCCCTTACCACTACAACTCCCACCCTACACGACTACCCTACCACAACCCCCTCCCACACCCCATTACCCAACCCCCCCTAACATACAAGACAAATAAGACTACCCCCCCCCCCGTCAACCTACGCCCCACCCTCTACACAACACCCGATCCACCCCCTTCCTTAGAAGCATAATCATCGCAACTAGAAACCACCCCCACCGCACCACCCTACATGCCACCCAGGACCTTATTGAACATAAGGTGACCACCCTCCCTACTAACCCCAGATAGGGAGTAACCATCCCCCCCCAGCCCCCAACAGGCACCAACACCGAAGTTACCAACGGGTTAAGAGGCTAGTACACCAACTAAATTTAGGGTGATAGACCAAAGATCTGAAATTACCCCTTACCGCAAAAAGAAAGACATCAGCAAAATAAACAACACCAACCCTATACCACCACCACCATTAGCTCTACAACTCCTCGCAGCGCCCCCACCCCTCCCCCCCACCCCCCTATTTACGAATTGAAACATATAAGGAAAAACCCTATCCCCCCCTGAAACCCCACACCACCCCTTACCTCCTTCACATGTCGACCATACCTAACCCAGGAACAAAATTACCCTTAACGAAAGAATATCCCAGGCCTTAAGAAAAAGGTCTATAATTGACTTACACTTCCCCTACCCGCACCCACCCCTGACAGAAGCAAGGAGAAAATACCCCCCCCCTCCCTCCCACCCACCCCCTCCCCCTACGTCATACCTACGAGTGTGCTTACCGAGACTTCATTACTAGTACCTTGTTGGGTATGTTCCAGTACTAGCTCCATCTCAGTCTGCACTATTCCCTTATTCTCACATTACTCCTTTTGTAATCATACCTAAGGACTTCTACACTAACTAGTGGATTGTCCCTGGGTAGATCCCTCCGGCTCTGGCGGGATCATGGGAACATGTACCTAACCATACCATCCTTATAACTCCGATAAAGTAAATACAGGGTCGGTCTTTTGGTACTGTTCTCTTCGCCATAAAACCATTTGAAAATCAATCAAGGTACGGGCGATGTAAACATCAAAGCATTAGTACCTCGATTGTTTTGATTCATGAAACTGCTCCCCCTCAACATGTGCGTCGATATTCGAAATTGTTTGGCACATGGAGGGAGGAGTACCTGCTTGAGTCTTAATAGATCACATTTTATCAGATTTAATATTTAAATCACATTCTCTCCCCTGATCAAAAATTTCAAACCCTTTGAGATTTAGGATCTCAATTGATTTAAACATGTTAGAAAATTTGGGAGAAAATGTGGTCTGATTAAATACAAGCCGATATTGGAACCTATATATGCTCCCCCTCAAATTATGAGGGTCTATGTTAGTGTCAGTTATGATAATTTTGAAGGATTTTGAGTTTAACGAAAAACTCATGAAAAATTCATAGACTGACATATAACATCTAATTCCATACTACTTATAATGTACAAGATGTATGTTACATAACAGATGATATTGACCTTAATGTTGGAATGATGAGATCATTCTATTCTCTTGATTAATTGGTAGTCAATATCTCTGACCCATCCACTAAAGAAGCATTCGATATTCCTGAAGATTCTTCAGATCTTTAACCTTCTACCAAATATCTCGATAAACTGTTGATTGTTGTAGTGGATGTGGTGGTAGTGGAAGTGTGGATGTTGTTTCAGTTGTCGCTGTAAAGCTGGAAGGAACACCAGCTGATGCAGTGAGAGCTCTAAAGAAGTTGGTGTTCTTTAGATTGTCCACAACAATCTTGTAAATTGGATTGCTCTGCGACTTTTCTACATCCAAATAGCAGTTGCCTTTACCTACAGACACCTATCTGCTGCGAAGCAGGATCTGATCATCTGTGGTAGTGGGTGGTGCCATAGCAGGTGCTTGATTAGAAGGAGCATTAACATTAACATTATCCATTGTATCTGCATAGTCACATTCACAGAAAGGCGAACATACAGAAAGGAGATGTTAGATGTGAGCAGATGCTCAGGAGTTAACCAGTCATAGACATAAATCTAAGTCAAAGAGACACAATGATCATATTAGAGTGATAGTCAACTGAGATGTACAACACTTAAGTCAACGGAAATCAACTTATGAAAATGGAGACACAACTCAGTGACCAATACACAATGACCAAAACTCAGAAGACATGACAAAACACAGTTGGGAAAGCACGCTAGGCAAAACGCAATGGGTCAAGGCAAAACGCAATGGGACAAAACGCAGACACCAAAACGCAATACACAAGACGCAGTTGGTCAGCAAAACGCAATCATACAAAACGCACTAAGCAAACCGCAACACCCAAACCGCACTTAGACAAAACGCATGAATATTTTAGACAAAAATAATCAAAACGCAGTCTAGCCAAAAAGCAGGAGACAAATCGCAACAGGCAAAACGCAATAAGAAAATCGCAATTTAGAATCTCTAGCAAAACGCAATCAAGAATCACATACCAAAACGCAATCAAGAACATTCTAACAAAACGCAGTCAAGAACATTCATATGCGCAGATTTCAACTTTCAAAACAATACTTCCAAGGCATGACAAGTGTATGATATACACTTTATTGTCCATATTAACCTATTTAACAACAATACGAGATCACCACAAACATCAAACGATCACATTCTTGACTAATAAAAATTCAACTTTTACACGAAAAATTCAATCAGATCATACAAGCGCATGGGGATTATATTTGAACATCAAACTCGAATCATCTAATCCTAACAACCATATCCCAGTAATTCAAAGTTGGCAGATTTAGTCCCTGGGATTTCACACTTCTTGTATTTTCGGTATTAAGTATTTAGGGTTAAATAAGATTAGTAAATGACACAACTGGTCCTTGTAGTTAATTACAGTTAGGAAACATTTAAAAAATTGCACATAAGTCCCTAATCTTTCTAACTAATGACACATTTGGCCTTTTGAGTTAAAGTTAATTAACTCCCCTTCAAATTGAAACCCCATTTAAATACAAAACCATTTCTATTTAAGTATAGGATGATTTAATACGTCCATTTGATGTAATAAAATTAAAAAAACACTCTCCCCCTCAATCGATGACCCGTTTTCTATTGAAAGAGCTGTAGTCATTGATTGAGTGTCAAATTTTTATGAGAAATCCAGATCTGATTGATTTTCACACAACACTTTTACCACTGTGGTTAACTCAAATAATTTTTGAAGAATCATAGAATAAAAATTATTTGGTTAGAAAGAAGACTTCTCTTCTATATTAAGAAATAATGCACTGAAACGTACATTAGATCGAGGGTGCACAGATATAAAGTAGTCCATGCCCGGGAGAACTTAATCACCCGTTGTTAGGAACATCCGTCTTTTTGGTTGCTTTCCTCATTTTGGAAACCGGGTTGCATATCAGAAATAATAGCAAGCCATAAAGACATGTTTTGAAAAGTTTAAACTTCCGTTCGAGCTTCATTTAAAGACCCGTGTCATTATTGAATGATATTTCTAAGACCGTAAATATTATCGATAAACATAAGGCATGTCTTGAAATTTTTTTATTTATTATTATTTTTTTTATGGATTTTTGTTGGTTTTATATTTTTTGTATTCTCTTTTTGGGTTTGAATATGTACATATTTACATAGGATACTGGAAGCAAATCCGTTACTCATCCGTATAATCCTGAAGACGTTTGAGTGTCTCTGGCTTCATACTCTTCATGCCAAGCCGCGGGAGAATAAATTCGAATCGTTCTCTAGGCAGTGCCTTAGTGAATATATCCGTCAGTTGATAGTCTGTCCTCACGAAATACAACTCAACCACTCCCTTTTCCACTTGTTCTCTGATGAAATAATGTCGAATGTCGATGTGTTTAGACCTGGAGTGCTGGACGTTGTTGCAACAGAGAGCTATGGCACTCTTGTTGTCACAATACAGAGGGATGTGATTGTATGCAAAGCCATATTCCGATAATTGAGACCTCATCCGTAGGATTTGGGCACAGCATCCAGACATCGCGATGTATTCAGCCTCTATAGACGTGCTAGTTTGCTTCTTTGATGACCAGCTTACTAATTTGTCACCAAGGAACTGAGCACTGCCAGATGTGCTTCTTTAAGTATCTTGACAACCTGCATTATCTGCGTCTGCGTATGCTGTTAGTGCCATGGTGGTGGCTTTCGGATACCAAAGACCCATATTTATGGTTCCTTGAAGATACCGAAAGACCCGTTTAACTGCTTCAGGTGCTTTTTAGTGGGCTTAGATTGATATCTAGCATACATGCACACAGTAAAGACAAGGTCAGGTCGACTGGCTGTGAGATACATCAGGGATCCAATCATACAGCGATATTGAGTTTGGTCAACAGGGATCCCTGAGAGATCCGCATCCAGTTTTGTTCGCTCCACCATGGGAGTGTCAACAGGGTCACTTTTATGAAGATCAAATTTCTTTAAAATCTCATTAGCATATTTAGATTGATTTATGAAAATGCCTCTAGGATTCTGAGAAATTTGTAAGCCCAAGAAAAAGGATATTTGACCCATCATCGACATTTGAAATTTAGAGCTCATTTCATTAGAAAAACGGTCACAGTCTTTGGGATCAGTCGAGGCAAAGATTATATCATCAACGTATATTTGAACATGAAGAGTGTGTTTGCCTGTTTTTCGAATGAACAAGGTTGGATCGACTACACCCTTGGAGAATCCTTGTGCCAGAAGAAACTTCGACAAAGTGTCATACCACGCTCGGGGTGCCTGCTTTAACCCGTAAAGAGCTTTCTTCAGACGGTAGACATGATGTGGACGATCAGGGTCAACGAAGCCTTCAGGTTGGCTAACATAGACTACTTCTTTAAGCTCGCCATTTAAGAATGCAGTTTTCACATCCATTTGATAAACTGTCATGTTTTTGCTGGCAGCATTGGCAAGAAATATTCTGATAGCTTCAAGTCTGGCGACCGGGGCGAAGGATTCTTCAAAATCAAGACCTTCTTCCTGACGATATCCTTTCGCTACAAGACGTGCCTTGTTTTTCAGCACGTCACCATACTCGTCAAGTTTCACCTTATAAATCCACTTGAGAGCAATAATCATTGCACAGTCTGGAGGTGGCACTAATTCCCATACATCTAGTCGATCACATTCATAGATTTAATTTTGCATGGCTTAAAACCAGCAGTCTTCAGTAACAGCAGATTTGAAGTTTTTCGGTTCGACTTTGGACAGTACTGAATTGTAGAAGCACCACAAAGCATCTGTAGCAAGCTGCTTCCGAGTGGATACCGGTCGAGAAGGGTTCCCAATAATATTATCAATAGGGTGGGAGGCGGTCCATTTTCGGAGATGTTCATGAGGCTGAGTGGTTTGGTTGGATTCAGTTCTCGCGATTACCCCAGAAGATGATGCTTCAGAGTTATGATCTGGGGCGAACACATTAACAAATGGTTCGGGATCATCCGCAGCAAAAGGATTTACTTTAAACGAATGCTCAGCTGCAACACCTTGATGTACTGAAGAGGATTGATAATCCGAAGATGATGGTGAATGACTTCCTGTTGGTACCTATTGATCAATGAGGATGGATACTGATGGACCGGTAGGGTTGACTGGAGCTTGAGGTGCAGGAGCAGGGGGTACCAGATGATCAACCGTGGAGGTCTCAAAATATTCATCAAACATAGGCTGGAACAAAATCTCTAGTTCCTTATTGGTAGGAGGTACATAAGGAGCAGCAGGAGGAGGATTGGGTACGAGCCCAGAACTGATAGGTCCAGGCGTCAAAAGGTTATGTGCGGGTCCTGGACTGGAGTGTACAGGAGCCGTTTGCTCAGTCAGCTCATCGAATGTGATGTGAATAGTTTCTATGATTTGTCGGGTCCATTTGTTGTAGATTCTGTAACCCTTCCTATTTGGTGCGTAACCAACAAAGAACCCAATGTCTGCTTTAGCTTTCAATTTGCCAAGATCTTCGCTGTCGTTTGTTGGGTAGCAGAGAGCCCCAAATATATGTAGGAAAGAGAGATCCGGTTTCTTGTCATACACTAGTTCATATGGGGTTTTGTTGTGAAGAGTATGTATAAGGGATCGGTTTTGGATGTAACAGGCAGTAGCCATAGCTTCTGCCCAAAGAAACAAGAGAGCCTTGGAGAATATCAACATTGTCCGAGCAGCTTCAACAAGAGTGTGATTCCTTTATTCAACAACGCCATTCTGCTGAGGAGTTCTCAGAACGGTCTTCTCCTAGGTAATGCCGACGCTTTCATAGTAATCAGATAAGGCTTTATTCATAAATTCGGTGCCATTATCAGTCCGCATGAACCTGACAGTTTTGTTGAGACCAACTTGAAGTTGTTTAAACAGGTTGATTACAAAAGCAGGAGTCTCATCCTTGGATCTCAAAAACTTCACCTATGTAAACCTGGAGTAGTCATCGACTATTACCAAAATGTATTTATTCCCATTTATACTCTGCACTCTTAGCGGTCCGTATAAATCCATGTGAAGGGTGTGTAAAACTTCCATAATGGTGTTAATCATCTTGGGTTTGTGGGTAGCTTTCCTGCTCTTTCCAAGTTGGCATGCAGAACACAAATGATCCTTTTCAAACTTCAACCGAGGTAAGCCTCTAACAAGATCTTTACGAGCAAGATCATTGAGGGTGCCAAAGTTTAAGTGATTCAGGCAGCGATGCCATATCTAAGATTTGTTCTAGGAGGCTTTAGACAGTAAGCAAATGGGAGAGGACCTCGTCATATCTTTAACAGAAATGATGTATAAGTTCGTGCCACGACTTCTTTTAATAAGGTCGACACCATCTAAGTCTCGGACAAAACATGTGTGCTTTCTAAAGGCAACTTCAAGATCTGAATCACAAAATTGACCGACAGAGAAAAGGTTGTGTCCAAGTCCTTCTACATAGTATACCCTGGAAATTACACTGTCACCAATGAAATAATCCCCATAACCCATAATTGCACCAAAATGGTCATTTCCGAATCGAACAGTCCCGATAAACTTTTTCACGAAATTCCTGAGCCATGAGCGATCTCCAGTCATATGTTTTGAGCAGTCTGAGTCCAAATACCAAAGAACGATCTGTACAACCTGCATTTGAACAAAGTCAAAAATGGAGATTTGGATACATTGGATCCCCAATTTTAATTAGGGTCCGGTTGGTTAGTATACGCAAGATTATATGCTACAGGGGCAATAGTTTCATGTGGATCAGATGGCATACAATCACTTTTAAGAGCAGTAGACCTAACTAAAGGGCATTGTCTTCCTAACGGGAGAAGTCTACCAGTGGGCTTCCATTGTTTTATAGGCAAGACCTTAGGTGGAGTATTCCTAGTTAAAGGCCACTGATCTCCTAAAGGTAATAGTCTCCTTAGGTGGAGTATTCCTAGTTAAAGGCCACCGATAGTGGTAAACAATTTCCCTGTGGCCTTCCAAACTTGCTTAACTTGCTTAACCCGCCACACTTTAGTGGCAGGG
>BQNB010143226.1:0-17020 GCA_026074375.1 Tanacetum coccineum | reverse complement strand
ATCCCCATTGGGGATAGGGATGGGGATGTAAATCGATTCCCCGATGGGGATGAGGACGGGGATGGGGATGAGGCTGAGAAACGGGGATGGGGATGGTAAGTATGATCCCCGAAATTCCCCGACCCATTGTCATCCTTACACCCGACTGACCTCTCCGAAGGATAATGAACGGAAAAAGAGACATCATTTTAAAAATCTTGCAAGCAGCTAGAAAAGAGAAACAACATACTTCGGAATGCTCTCGGATCAAGCCTTTATTCACTAGATGTCATTCCGAAACTTTATGCGTAATTATACACCATCTAAGTGTTGGTTCGGTATCAGATTCTAATGGCATCATCTTATTAAAACGATGGTCGAGATATAAATTGCTTTTACAAGCGATGCAGCAAACTGATCACAATAAAGTCCTCAAAGCTCAATGTTCTACTCAAAAGTCGAGCTTCTCTTCTAATGTTTTTGCACCTCCCATTTTTTATCATATAATATTATGTTCTTTTTCACAAAAGGCCACTACTTTATACAAATTCTAGTGGGACATACCCACCAAAGCTCCATAATTGACCTAATACAGAAACTTCAGATTTGTTAGTTCAATGCATGTAGACATCATTTGGTAGCTTATTCACATGCAACTATTCAAAAAGCACCAAAATTAACTAAGTGAAACACTGTTTTAGCACTAACTAAAAAGTGGTTTCTAGTGTTTTACTCCATAAAAGAACTATTTGTGTAGATTACTAGCGTCTAGATTTAAAACCTTATAAGTACGTTCCCATCAACTCTTGGTTGTAAAGATTGAAAGGTGAACAACGTAACGTAAATGTAGGTTGTGTCCTTTAGTATCTAGTGTTGTTTCTTGGTAATTTTTGAGTCATTCGGGAACTATATTCCTTTGCAAGCTTGCATGTTCTATTATTCCGACGTATGATTTAAGTCTCGTACTTGGGTTTCCCCAAACACTTCAAAGAAACAGAAACATGGCCACATCATTGCCAACTAATGTTTCTGTTGCAACCGAACATGTCTTTCATGTTGAAAGACATGATCAGTTGCAACTTAGTCATGAGGACCGTCAGCGTATCACTGAACGGACCAAATGGGTCCTTGATTCGCCTGACCCTCCTGGTTTTCGCCAAGAGATTCTTGGTTCTATCAGAAACGTTGTTTGTTCTCGAAAAAACAAGAAATCTAGCTCGTCAGAACCTCCATTGGCGTGGGTTGTGGACGTTTTGCGCTCTATATTTCCGATTCTTAGTTGGGCTAAGGATTACAAGCTTTCCATGTTCAAGAGTGACTTGCTGTCCGGGTTAACCCTTGCTAGCTTATGCATCCCACAGGTACATTTATCTAGACCATAAAACACACTAAATAAGCAACATTTAAACTATATCTCTTGATTTTATTAACCATTTGAATTACGCTTTGCAGAGTATTGGCTATGCTGCTTTAGCTCAACTTAATCCTCAATATGGCCTATGTAAGTTTTGAAAAAAAAACTTTTATCATATATTTGGTCTTTGTAATAAGAAATCTGGCTGTAAAACCTTTTTAAATATGTTTTATATTATCATAGACACTAGTGTTGTACCTCCTTTGATATATACAACAATGGGGACATCACGAGAGCTAGCAATCGGTCCAGTAGCTGTGATTTCATTGTTGATATCCGCCATGGTTTCGAAAGTAGTTAATCCTGTGGTTGATCCTGTACTATACACTAAGCTTGTGTTCACCGTCACCTTCTTCACTGGTGCATTCCAAGCTCTTTTCGGATTGTTCAGGTAATTTTTATCCTCTTTTTTTAGGCATGCACTTGCATATGCGAACAAAGTACAAAACATTTTAGTAACCTTCTTATTATTTAATGTTATTTAGGTTGGGTTTCCTAGTCGATTTTTTATCCCAAGCGGCAATCGTAGGGTTCATGGCAGGTGCAGCCATTGTTATAGGTCTTCAACAGCTTAAGGGTTTGCTTGCCATAAGCCATTTCACCACAAAAACTGATGTTGTTTCTGTCTTGATTGCGGTCATTAAATCGTTCCGAACTTCAGTAAGTTAATTTACACCTTCTCTTCTTCGTTTGTTACAAAAAATGCATTCCTTATTTATTTTCAAATATGTCTATGAAGTCATGTCATTTTCAGTATGACACATAGGTAATTGAAATAATGAAGGAGTATTTAACATTCCAAAGTCAACCCAAGGAAATTATTTTGTCATTTATGCTAGCAAGATTTCATAAGTGAAGTATGGTTTGAGATTCATTTGATTTGTATCAAACATTATAAATTCGTTTGATTCAAAGTTTTCAAGATCGTTTTCTTAATTCGGCATGCTTCGATTATTATTAGGTAACTTCGAGATATGCATTCTCTAAATGAAATATGCTCATGAGTTTTATGGCCTCCAAGTTATATATGTCATATTGAGATTGTTCTCTAAATGCATGATAATCATTTTTAGTTCCTTTATTTAGCAGCTAAACAATTTTCTTTTTTCTCATTTTAACAGTGGTACCCTCAGAATTTCATCCTTGGATGTTCATTCCTCATCTTCATCTTGATCACGAGATTTATCGTAAGGAACACGTACATGAAACTTTAGTTTTGTCTACAATATGTGTTAATTTTTATAGGATTTTTCTTCAACCTTTTGTTTCTGTTTTGTTGTTTATTCACATGGTAAAATTTGCAGGGAAAAAGGAACAGAAAGTTATTCTGGTTACCGGCTATTGCTCCGCTGGTATCAGTCATTCTCTCTACTGCGATCGTGTATTTAACAAAAGCCGATGAACATGGAGTTAAAATAATCAAACATGTCAAAGGAGGATTGAATCCAAGTTCAATTAATCAGTTGCAATTCGACAGTCCACACCTTAGAGAATCAGTCAAAATTGGGCTCGTTTGTGCCATCATTGCTCTTACGGTTCGTCTACTTCCGATATCTATACACGTTCCTAGTTAATAAGACTAAATGGTGATAATTGCGCAAAATATACGAAAAACGTGCAAAAAAATATGATTATGATTGTATAATACTTTTCGACGTACATTGTTATTATATAGGTGCAAGTGTCAAGATGTTCATATCAATCAAAACTTGGATCATGATTTTATTAATTTTAGTGGCAATATATCTGTATAGGAAGCTGTGGCAGTTGGTCGATCGTTTGCTACAATCAAAGGGTATAACATGGATGGAAATAAAGAAATGATAGCCATGGGGGTTATGAACATTGCTGGATCTATGTCATCTTGTTATGTTGCCACAGGTAATTGAGTTAGATTAATGAAAGGAATAAACAATGGAAAAAGAAACGCAATTTAAGTTAACCTACACACTCGGTTAAATTTGCTCAGGTTCATTTTCACGGACTGCTGTTAACTTTTATGCTGGTTGTCAAACCGCGGTGTCTAATGTGGTCATGGCTATAACGGTGCTTGTAATGCTACAACTGTTAACGGGTCTATTGTACTACACCCCAGTTGCTATACTATCCTCGATAATCTTATCTGCGCTCCCTGGGTTGATCAACTACACTGAAGCTTATAATATTTGGAAAGTCGACAAATTGGACTTCTTGGCTTGTGCCGGAGCTTTCTTTGGTGTGCTATTTGCTTCGGTTGAGATGGGTCTCATGGTCGCGGTAAGCCTAAGTGCATTCACCTTATTTTTTGATGCATACATAAATATAAGTACTAGTTTATTCAGATTTGTTAGTTTCCAGAACTATGCTTAATTTGAAGAAATAAAAACATTTTTTCAAAGATCTTCTTTTTGTTAAATGGTGTGGGAATCAATTATTAAAGAGGGTGCTGGCCCCCTTTTAAAGGTTACCTTCCATTTGTGTAAGAACATGAACACTGAAACAAGTTGTTGTTATTGTGTGAATGTGGGTCCATGTATAATTTGTAATGGAAACAAATAGTTGACCAGAGCCCACAGTCCACAGTATTTTAGTTGGCTTATATTTGGCCCACATTTAACAGTTCTGATGTTTACAGAATCTAGTGGAGCATGGTCTAGTCCTTTTATCATAGACAAAACAACATTCTAATTCTCACTCGGGTGCTACTATAGGTATAGGTATCCCCTAACCCACAAAAAGTACGGATGTTTCGTACTTTTGATTTCTTTTGTCACCCTGTTTACAGTGCAACACAGTTTTTTATCAGTTTCTGTTTCGTACTTTTTAACAGTTTAATACTTTTGACTTGTTAAACTTTTATAATTTTTTGTCGGCACTTTCCGTTTCACAGTTTTATAACATAAACAAAATTATAAAAAAAGAAAAAAAAACACAAAAAAGTAGGGGTACAAATGGTTATTTAGGGGGTCTTTATAACCTACCTCTTCTCACAAATTATGAGAACTTGTACTTTTAATTTACTCCCTCCGTCCCATTTTTATTGTCCACGTTTCCTTTTTGGTATGTCCCAATTTAATTGTCCACTACTAAAAATAGATAGGGAAATTTGATTAAGTTTACGATATTACCCTTGTTTGAAATTATTATTACAAACTTTAAAGAAGACTTTAATTAATTAGCTAAGGGTAAAACTGTCATTCTGTCAAAAAGTAAGAAAGAGAAAGCAGTAATAAATGCACTTTTCTTAAACTGTGTGTTTTTTTGTCGGGAGACAATAATTTTGGAACGGAGGGAGTAGCATTTAGTAAAGATGTTTATATGTAGACTATGCATTAGGTAAATAAACATTGGATATTGACTTTAAGTTTAACTCCTAAAAGCTACTAATACTTGATCATGAGAAAAGATGTAATTTGTTTATGGATAAGTATATATGTTTTGTATCTCAGGTTGCAGTTTCATTTGCTAAGATAATCCTTAATGCTTTACGACCTCGTGTGGAAGAACTAGGGCGGCTTCCAGGAACAGATATCTTTTGTGAAGTTGATCAGTATCCAGTAGCTCATGCAGTTCCAGGCGTTTTAATAATCCGACTAAATTCTGGCTTGCTTTGCTTTACAAATGCAAATCCCCTTAGAGACAGGTAAATGCTGATATGATATACGAGTATATGTGTACATAAAGATGTTCGTTTAAGCATGATGTTTCATCGTTTTTATCTTTCTAATTCTAGCATTCCTGGTTAATTTTTTTAGGATATTGAAATGGGTAGCCGAAGAGAACGAAAAAGAAGCTATAAAAAGACCCATCACTGGAATAATTCTCGACATGTCTAGTAAGTGAGCTTTATCAATACTATGTGGCGTACTGCATGTTTCTTGATAAAAAGATCATGACTTGTTTAAAGGATTAATATGTCTCCATTTGCAGGTGTGAATAACATTGATTATGCCGGAACTCTAGCATTGGAAGAAATTAACAAGAAGCTGCTTTCAGGAGGCATCAAAGTGAGACTCTAATAAATCACCAAACCAAATAATTTTTGTTAGAGAACGTTAAAACGGTAATCTTATAACTTTGAAACTAAACGGATTGTGTATCAACTCTTTTTTGTTGCAGTTAGCTATTGCGAGCCCAAGATGGCAAGTTATTCACAAGCTAAAAGTAGCAAAATTCGTAGACAAAGTTGGAAGAGACTGCATCTTTCTCACTGTTAGTGAAGCCGTTGATTCCTTTGTTGGTTCAAAGTTCAACGGTCCTGCTAATTGTTGATCAATGCTTAGCTTGTATCCACAGCTTCTAATGAAGGAGCTTGATCTTAAACCTCTTTGTTATGTTACAAGCCGAACTCATCTAATTTGTAATAATAGATTTCAAACTTTCAGGCGTGTATTATATGGTAGTTTGTGCTGTTTTTGTTTCGAGTGTTTGGACGAATAATAAGAACACGACAATGGGTATGTTAAAAGCACCCTCGTGTGTTCTTAATGATCATGAACCAAGTACTTTGTATTTCTTTTACTAGGTATAATATAAATGGTAACTAAAACACAATGTAATGCAAAAGATTGTCCTACTTTTTTTTATTCTTCAGTTCCATTAGATCATTCTTATCTTACTGCCTTACCTTTTGTCCACCAATTATCTCCTTTCTTCGCTGTTGGCCAAGCGAATAATCGATTACATACTGGTGGTTCAGTCTCAGTTAATGAACACAAAATAAAAATGTTATTCCTTATTAATCAGTATGATATTATTATGTTTGTTTGTTACAGACTGTTAAGTTTTTGGTTTTTGATTGTTTAACTTGTTTAGCGAGAAGAACTCGCCCGAGATCCTAGTGCTTTTGAACTCTTTCTTCTTGTGCATCAGAACAAGAAGAAGATGTTTGTTGACGATGCATCAAAAGTAACATGGGTAAGTTTTATTTCGATTCAACCTTTTTCTTAATGCAGATTTTAATTATGAAAACAAGTTGTCTGTAATTAAATGTAGGGCAAAGGCCATAAATGACTAACTTACTTATCACAATTTACTGCTGTTCCTAGTCAACTCTATAAAGGAACACACAAACATGTATACATTCAAATTTTTAACAAAATGAATAACTTTCGGTTATATTTCTAACGATCGTTATTTTATTATTGCATCGTTAGTCCTTTATATACTATATTTATTTTCTAGATCTAACCCGTCCAAAACGACCCTCTATATCACATTTTCACGACTCGGGTTCTAAAGAGATTTTATTATGCGAAACAACGTTTCCGGCAACTGTTAGTTTTAAAACCGAGCCTAAATCTCAACAAAATGACCCAAAAAGCCCATACGGGATTCTGCTGGAACTTATTAATTTTTAATAAAACGCAGAATTTGACTTTAATTCGTTTTGAGCCCGCTATCCCATGCGATTTTAAGACTAACAAACCGTGGCAAGTAAAATGTCCAAACCGAACAACTTTTCATGTTCTCGCCGGAAGGCTATAACGGACCGACAGTACTCAAATCGGACGTTTTCCAAATCTGCAAGCTTATTACTTTTTTTATAACACATATTTTATACACAGTTTATCCTAACATGATTTTATCCTCTAGGTTTAATACACGACATTTTTATAGACACGTTTTATACACATATTTTTATACACGTTTTATACACACATTTTTATACACGTTATACACACATTTTTAACACGTTTTTTATACACGTTTTTTCTAACATGATTTTATCCACGATTTATACATACATTTTTATACACGTTTGTACAGACACATTTTATGCATTTTTTTTAAAACGTGGATAAAAATGTGTCGTAAATGACAGAAGCGAGCGCGCGCGCGACGATGAGATGCGTAAAAATGGTGTGTATATAACTTCTATAAAAAATGTGTGTATAAACCGTGGATAAAAATCCATGTAGCAAAACGTGTATAAAAAATTGTGTATAACAAGTAATAAGCTTGCAATTTGAAAACGTCCGATTGGAGTACTGTCGAGTCGTTATAGCCTTTCCGGCGAAACATGAATGTTGTTCGGAATGACATTTTTACTTTGCACGAGGTTTGTTAGTCGTAAAATCCGCATGATAGCGGTCAAAACCGAAAGTCAAATCTGAGCTTTAATTAAAAATATAATAAGTTCCAGCCATGAATCCTGTAAGGGCATTTTGGTCATTTTCTGTTGAGATTCAGGTCTCGTTTAAAACTAAAAAGTTGTTCCGAACTTGTTTCGCATAAAAATCTCTTTAGAACTCCGAGTCGTTGGAAAATGTGATATAGAGGGGCCGTTTTGGACGGGTCAGATCAGAAAATAAATAAGTAATATAAAGGAACTAACGATGCAATAATAAAATAACGATCGTTAGAAATATAACCGAAAGTTATTCATTTTGTTAAAAATTTGAATGTATACATGTTTGTGTGTACCTTTATAGAGTTGACTAGGAACAGCAGTAAATTGGGATAAGTAAGTTAGTCATTTATGGCCTTTGCCCTTAAATGTAATGTGGCTAACTGATAACCGAAAACTAACAAAGTACAAGTGGGTCCAATAGTGTAATTTGAATATAGTGGAAACATACTGGTATGAATTTGGGTCAAAATGGGTCCGATAATGTAGTTTGCATATACTCAAAATGCTTGTGACTACTTAATGTATCCTTTGAGGGTGTTTGTCATTTGCATAAAGTATTTGACTTATTTGTGTATGTTTATTAAAGTGACCTGTTTGTATTTATTTTCAGGAAAGTTATAATGAAAAACATGGTGTCCATGACTCTTGATTCGGGGAATGGTGGTGCAAAAACATTCCCCAAATGGTTTGAAGCTAAAACATTCCCTAAATGGTTTGAACATGTTGGATCAAAGAATGAGACAGCTTACGGAGTTGGACATAGTGATAGATATGCTCGCCAACAGAGTATTGAAGAGCATAATGAAGACCCATTTCAAGACCTAGATACGGTTAGACTTGAGCAGAACCTTATCAAGACTGAGTTAAAAATTGAAAAACTGCACAAGAAGCAGATTCAAAAAAATGCTGTGACAGCACAATCATCAAGTAGCGACTAAGAAGAATTGTATCTCATGAAGTGGGAGAAGCACTTGCTCAAGAAGTGGGAAAGGTTGTTTCTCAAGAAATGGGGAAGGTAACTCAACAACTTCTAGATGCGATTCGAAATCAACCCGCATGAAACATGAATATGATATATAATTGTTTTAGTTTGCACTATATGGAACCATAAACCTCAGTGGATACTATCATTCTAGTTGCATGGAGTTTACTTTTTGTTAACCTACACAATTTATAAAGTTTGATTGTAAGAGCCTCAGATGTCGTAACACGGTAACACCATTTTTTGAGTGCCACATCAACATAACACCAACACCAACACCACTCCTCTAATCATAACACCAAATAACACCACTCACCTCTTTATTTTCATAAAACCCCCTAAACAATTATTTCATTATTTTAACAAACTAACTATTTCATTCATAATTAAACATACAAATTACATTAAAAAAAAACACATTACGAAATTAAAAAAAATACATTACGAAATAAAAAAAACATTACGAAATTAAAAAAAACATTACGAAATAAAAAAACATTACGAAATAAAAAATAACATTACGAAAAAAAATACATTACGAAATTAAAAAAAAACTACTCGTCTTCGTCTTCGTCGTCCTCGTCACCCAAATCATTTTTCATTTTATTTTTGATCAATTTTTTTTGCTTCTTGATCCAATAGGCGTCGTCTCTTTCGTCCAAATCCTTGGTGCTAGTAGCTAGAAACCTCGAAATCCTCAACCGCATTGTGTGCGGTCTTTTTTGCTTAGCTTCGAAAGCCCTTCGCGGCTACCCTTTCAGACGAAGCCCCGCTCCATTAGTTCCCCCGAATTGGGCCCCGACGCGCTACTTCCACCGTGCTACGCCGTTGGCGTCGGATTTGCTTTTCTTGGCCGGCCGTTGTGTTGCCGGCGGACGTGGTCGTAGCAACGTGACCAATAGATCCTCTGGCTAGCCTGGGACGACCCTGGTAAGTCAACTTGTTCCGGTGCGTCCCATTTCGGGTGGAATCTCAAAACGGCCCAAGCATCTTCTTGAGAAAACGCGACCCCTCTATGCTCGTCACGGTAAATACTTTGAGCCCGTTTCAAATAATCCACATCGTTTCGCCACTTTTCCCAAACGTTTGGCCCGTTTGTACGCGGCGTTGAACTTTTGGCAATTGGCATTCAACGTATGCCATTTGCTAGTCAACATATCCTTCGTACGGTTTTGAAATTTTTTCGAATTGAACTCGTTCAAAACCCGATACCAAAACGTGTCATGCTTTTGTGACCTTCCGACATTATTATCTTCGAAACGGCCACTAACATGTGCAAAAATTCTCTTCGAGCCGTCGCCCAACGGCCCTCTGCTACCTCAAACAATCTACGGCACTTGGGCCTCGTCTTCAACATTTTTTCGCCTCGGGCTTTAGTTTTCTTGCGACCATGTCCTGTTTTTTGGGCGAAATCGACTTGTTGAGGTTTGATTGGAGTGTTGAGAAAGATTCTGAGTGGAATGTTGGTGGGGTTTGTGTTAGATTATCTAATCACGGTTTTAGATTTGTAATGTTAGCCATGGAAAAAAGCTTGTTTTGTTCCATGTTGGTATTGTTGAAACTGTTCCGGCGTCATCGACCCGGTGAGGAGATTCATAAAACCGTTGTTGGGAAATTCAGACTTTTTTTATTGCAAAAAGATGATGTTTTTGTAATTTGAAAGTCGGTGATTTGTATGTGAGATTGTTTTTGGTAATGTGTTGTATATAAGTAGTTGAGTGAGGGGATAAAATGAATTTTTTTTTTTTAAAATCACCGTTATTAAAGGGGGTAAAATGAAAAAATTTTAATTAATTTTTTTTATAACTACTACCGTTAGGGCTAAAAATGAAACATTTCAAAATTGGGGGGTAAGAGTAAAATTTAAAATTCTAGCGGTTATAGGGGGTAAAATGAATTTGTATTAAAAAACACACCCAACGCACGTTGGCTCGGCAAACGCCGGTTCACAACGCGGTGGTGGGGTGAAGTAACGCCGGGACAACGCCGCCCACGCCGTTACCCGGCGTTACTACACCGAGTTCTCGTTCATAGCCCAGGCATGTTGGTTTTTGCTAATAATGATTTAATTGTGATTGAAATGAGCTGTTTTGAATAGCATTGCTAATGTTTTGTTTCTGAGAGCTAGGTGTAGTAACGCTGGCAACGGCGTTGGCCGGCGTTACTATACCGCTGGCCGGCCAACGCGCGTTGGGGTGTGTTTTAAAAAAAAATCATTTTACCCCCTGAAACGGTTAGTTTATATTTTACCTATTCCCCCCCAATTTTGAAAAGTTTCATTTTAGCCCCTAACGGCTAGTTTTTTTAAAAAATAAAATAAATTTTTTTCATTTTACCCCCCTGAAACGACTGAATTTAAAAAAAAAATTAATTTTACCCCCAACACATAACCAAATACAAATTCACATACAAATTCACCACTCTTCAAATACAAATATACATCTTTTTAGCAAGCAAAGAAATATGTCCGAATTTCCCAACAACGGTTTTATGAATCTCCTCACCGGGTCGATGACGCCGGAACAGTTTCAACAATACCAACAAGAACAACAACAAGCTTTTTTCCGATGGCAACAATCACAAGTCCTAAACCGTGAATTCCAAGATCTACAACAAAACCCACCATCATTCAACTCAGAAACTTCCCAATCACTGATTACATACTGGTGGTTCAGTCTCAGTTAATGAACAAAAAATAAAAATGTTATTCCTTATTAATCAGTATGATATTATTATGTTTGTTTGTTACAGACTGTTAAGTTTTTGGTTTTTGATTGTTTAACTTGTTTAGCGAGAAGAACTCGCTCGAGATCCTAGTGCTTTTGAACTCTTTCTTCGTGTGCATCAGAACAAGAAGAAGATGTTTGTTGACGATGCATCAAAAGTAACATGGGTAAGTTTTATTTCGATACAACCTTTTTCTTAATGCAGATATTAATGATGAAAACAAGTTGTCTGTAATTAAATGTAATGTGGCTAACTGATAACCGAAAACTAACAAAGTACAAGTGGGTCCAATAGTGTAATTTGAATATAGTGGAAACATACTGGTATGAATTTGGGTCAAAATGGGTCCGATAATGTAGTTTGCATATACTCAAAATGCTTGTGACTACTTAATGTATCCTTTGAGGGTGTTTGTCATTTGCATAAAGTATTTGACTTATTTGTGTATGTTTATTAAAGTGACCTGTTTGTATTTGTTTTCAGGAAAGTTATAATGAAAAACATGGTGTCCATGACTCTTGATTCGGGGAATGGTGGTGCAAAAACATTCCCCAAATGGTTTGAAGCTAAAACATTCCCTAAATGGTTTGAACATGTTGGATCAAAGAATGAGACAGCTTACAGAGTTGGACATAGTGATAGATATGCTCGCCAACAGAGTATTGAAGAGCATAATAAAGACCCATTTCAAGACCTAGATACGGTTAGACTTGAGCAGAACCTTATCAAGACTGAGTTAAAAATTGAAAAACTACACAAGAAGCAGATTCAAAAAAATGCTGTGAAAGCACAATCATTAAGTAGCGACTAAGAAGAATTGTATCTCATGAAGTGGGAGAAGCACTTGCTCAAGAAGTGGGAAAGGTTGTTTCTCAAGAAATGGGGAAGGTAACTCAACAACTTCTAGATGCGATTCGAAATCAACCCGCATGAAACATGAATATGATATACAATTGTTTTAGTTTGCACTATATGGAACCATAAACCTCAGTGGATACTATCATTCTAGTTGCATGGAGTTTACTTTTGTTAACCTACACAATTTATAAAGTTTGATTGTAATGATGAGCTGGTTGAATAGCATTGCTAATGTTTTGTTTCTTATGATATAAGATTGTTTTAGTTCTTAGATTGGAACCGGAAACAAATGGGACATAAATAGTGACGTCGAGTAACGATCCTAATCACAATGTGAGTTAGGAGGAATAACGACTCAAATAACGGTATAGAATAAGAAAGTCGTTGATTTAGCGTTGTAAATGGTGACTCGGAATAACAACGTAAAAACGGGTATGGCTGCTCATCTGGCGACATACTGACACAAACAACGATTTAGTTAACGACGCAAGCAGCGACATGAAAGCGACATATGAACAATTGTCGTTAATTTAAAATAGTCATGGATTATTAGGGAACTACATGTTTTTGGTCTGATTCAAAAGTAAACGACAAGAAGTATTAAATGAGAGTTAATTAGAGTTTGATAGAACATGGAACTAAGATAAGGATGCATGTGTGGCTTGGTGCGAACATGTTATTTTCATCTGTTAGGAGCAAGGAGTAGAATTCTACGCGTGATGCTACATGTCTCCTGCATTATCTTCTACATCCGTGCATGAATTACTAGAAGTTTCGTTTCTTGATATCCCGATGGCACGCATTACTTGATACACTTGAAGCATGCTAATTTCCCCATCTCTGTTTGCTTGAACGCAGCTTTCTGCAACCATGCAAGTCCTCGTGCTATCCCTATGGCGATCTTAAACCTTAAAGTCCACCCCATCTTCTTAGCATCCACTTGTGACTTACAATGCAGCCACTGATGAAGGCTACCATTATTCATGTATTTGTAGAGTAGAAATTTCTTCTCCCTGGCATAGCAAAAACCTAGCAGTGGTATTAAATTAGTCTGCTGCAATCTTTCTAAAATGTTAATTTCTATGAAGTACTCTCTCTCAAAGCTGTCAAACTCATGGAGCATTTTGACAGCAAGTAGTACTCCGTCTGGAAAGACAGCCTTGTACATGATTCCCATGTTTCCATAGCCAATTATGCTTCGATTATCAAACTGATTAGTCGCTATTTCAAGTTCTACCAAACTTAGTCTTCGAATAAGCTTTTCTATGGCCGTTACCTGTGAATTAAATAAATGATTAGGTTCCACATATACACACACACATATGCAAAACTTAATCCGTAGATAGCTTAGCTTCATGTACATGTTGCAATAATGATGAAAGAATTGCATTTTATTCGACCAAAAAGTTGGAGTAATTTGCTTCCATATAAATTCAAGTACCTCACATTTCTCCCAAAGTGATTCAATATATGTGAAACTTGATTATGATGTGGGTTATATACCTATTCGAGAGAATGGTTTCTAATTTCTATTTTTAACTTTTGTTTGATGTTATTAGTTTTCTATTCTGTTAATAATTGTATGCTCCTTAATTTAACATTCAAGTTAAGTATTAGTCCGTATTTTTTAATCTACTTGTTTAGTATTGGAATCATAGACTCACTGTAACATGATAATTGTGCATACTTTTGTAGCTAAATATTCCACACACAGATATCTAATATTAGACAGAAAGAGGATTTTACCTTGCTCTCTTCGCTGCAAATCGGGATTCCTGGGATCAGGTAATGCTCCCTTCCCAATATTTTCTTGATCATGAGAAAACAAGGTCTGATGTTCCTCATAGACGTTTTAGGCAAACAGTAGTACATAATCAACATAGTTAATATAGTAGAAAGAGGCAATCCAACCGCAAAACCTTGAAATAAGTAATCATCATGCTTATCACTAATCTTGCAGGCTTTCAAAGGACCTCCACAAAGTCTTGCGTTGTTTGCATAACTTTCGGGGAGGTCAGGATAGGAAAAGTTCGGTACAGGTCCTGACAACCGGTTATTAGTGACCATAAATTCCTTAAGACGTTGAAGCTTAGACAATTAGATTGTTGTTATCAAGCCTCAAAATATTGATTAGCCTGCAACTCACAATGCTTGGCGGAATATTCCCTGAGAAGTTGTATGAAAGATCCAGAGACGTGACGTATGGTGGTAAAACATCTGGGAGATTAGAAGGAATGGGTCTTGTGAGGTGGTTTCTCGAAAGATTTAACCCTGTTACGAAACTGCAGTTTCTTAAGCCCATTGGAAATGGTCCTCTGAGCCCATGCCTGATAGTTGAAGACTCATAACCTTCCCCCCTGGAGGGCCCCAACATTGGACACCATTGAAGTACTCACATACGGATCTTTTGCTACCATGTTTAAAATTCTAGGAAGATAAATGATTTTTAGGGTCTTTCAAGGTTTCTTTGACTGATTTCAGGCAACTGAAGTCGGACTCAGACTCAATGATCAGCATCCCTAAGATCAAGCTCAAACAAGGATTGTTATTCATTTTTATCTTTAAACTAGTGTTAGCATGTTGAATATAGTGATGCCTGTGCATATATTAATATGTAAACATAATTCTAAGAGAATATTACATTTTGTGCCCTTGCTTTTGGTAAAATAACAAAGATCGCCTCCACAATTCATCTATTACTAAAATGGTCATTGTGCTTTCTGCAATAGTTAAAACACTCACTTTTATACAAACATACCTCACAAAATACTCACAAACCAAATATTTAATAATAAAAATATTCAAAGGAGGCCAACATTTATAGAATGTTTGAACGGTGAGTTCGCCTCTTTTAGTTGCTTGCCTCACACGCCACCAAAAGCCAACCCATTGGGGCTCACGCATTACTAACCACAAAAATGGGCCTCACGATTGATGTTATCGCTCAATTAGGAGCAGCCTTAGAGGTTGGTTATTGATACACTCTCAAAAGTGATACTAGTACCTCATCTAAACTTTTTTATTTATTTTTATAATTTTGTTTGTATTATAAAACTGTAAAATAAAAAATATGGAGCAG
Source organism: Tanacetum coccineum (assembly GCA_026074375.1). NCBI lineage: Eukaryota > Viridiplantae > Streptophyta > Magnoliopsida > Asterales > Asteraceae > Tanacetum > Tanacetum coccineum. The sequence continues at coordinate 1,869 of BQNB010143226.1, read as the reverse complement.
AAAATATAAAGTTTGATAAGTCAAAACTAGTCAAACAGAGAAAATTAAAAATTGTCTTTGTCCTGTTAATACAGTGAGTAAAACTGACAAGAAAAATTACGGATAATAAAATGAGGAATGTTACATCCACATAAATGTTACAAAACAAAATCCACACCATGATGTGTATGCAAGTTTGTGAATGCAAATAAAAGAAAACAATTCAAAAGCAAAAGAGAGAATACCGTATATTATTATGACACATCATGGTGTGGATTTTGTTTTGTAAAATTGGTGTGGATGTAGCATTCCTCTAATAAAATATAAAGTTTGACAGTTCAAAAGTAATAAAAGAAAAAAAATACGAAACAAAAGATTATAAAAAATTGTCTTATACTGTTAATAAAACGGGTACCAAAAAGGGTGGGAGGGGGTAAAAGAGGTACTAATAATACCACTTACTTTTTAAATTTGACTTAGTACAAGGACCGAAAATGGAATTTAAAATAGATTTAAAGTCAACGATGACCTAATCCCAATAATTTTTGGGAGTTGATTTGTGCACCAAGTTTTTTTTGCCATACACCACTAATCATGCATCATCAGTTTGTATTGTATGCATTACCGGTGTAATTTAGTGGTGTATGGCAAAAACAACATGATGCACAAATCACCTCCCATAATTTTGAGAGCTAACGTAAAAACGGATGACCCAAATTCCCAACTTTGACGAGTTCAACGATTAAACTTTGTTAGATGATTAAATATTTGTAGCCTTAAGATCATCCGTAATGGATGGTCGCTTGCATGCTCATCCGCCAAAAGGGACGCGTCCTCGTATTACAAGGACTTGGTCATGATCGTGTTCATGTTTAAAGAATGTATAATTCGATCATATATTCGATCGAGTTCTTCCTCTTTTTTGTATGTGAGGGTGTGTTTATTAAATTATTTTTGTGGGGTATATCTGTTTTTAAGTGTAGTATGTTTTTTATGATGACCGTTGTCGTCTTTTTACAATAACTTGGTCATGAAAAAAGTTGCACGGGTAACCGCGGTCATGTATGCTCACAGTTACGCCCACTCCAAGAGCTACATTTAAAAGTCAAAAGATGCAAAAGTGGTTTTACGTTAAGTCGATTGAAAGTAGTTATATGCAAAGAGTGAGTGGTTTATTATTAAGGCACGCTTGGTACGAGGGAATGCCGCATAATGGAAACGTAATAAGAGAATGGAATTGTAGATAAAGTAAATCATGTTAGAGAAAGATTAAGGATTCTACTGTTTGGTACAAATAAAGAATGTGTGTGATATAGATATTAAAGTATAAGACGGCCGAAGCTCGAATTAAGGTTGGGTCTATTAAGGTTTCCAGTATGTTCTAGGTTACATTATAAATACGGTATACCTAGAGCATTATCTTGTTTGGTTATGGCATACAACAGAATAAAAATGAATTTTACCATCTAAAATTTTATTCTAAGCATTCGTTTACCTAAATCATCATTAAAATAATTTGATTAATTAATTTCATAGCTTAAGTTTGGTGAAATGGGTATATGCTAACCTTCTATGGCAAATCAAACGTTGAAGGATCCTTTGTTGGGTGCAACTTGGTAGTCACGAAGTTCACGAACTTTAATAATTAATTTTAATACTACTTCATCCGTGTTAAAATAAGTGTCTAGTTTGACTTTTAAAGTCAAACTGATTTAACTTTGACCTTAAATATTATTATTTTGTGTGCTATATAATATTTGAAGAAAATTATACCAATGAAAATACACTTAAAACTCAATCCATTCATATACTTTACATCAAGTATTATATAACTAACACAAAAATAGTTAAGGTAAAAGTTGAACTAGGTTGACTCTGAAAAGTCAAACC